>VKKV01000063.1:47500-50000 GCA_008080845.1 Phytophthora kernoviae | reverse complement strand
TCGCAAAGCAAACACTTTTTCTTTCCATCACACTTTCACCACTCTACATATATAGGAAAACCTGTACTTACCGGACTGGGGCTCCCTAGCAACGTCAGCACTATACAAATTAATAGATAAAATATCACTTGGGTCTGCTGCCACCCTACAGTATGACTACACATATGGGTCGTTTTCCCGTACTTAAGGAAATAGTTACTATTATTTACATACATAGAATTAGAATTTACATCTTTAGCCAAATTAGATGAAAGATATTACCTAAATATGGGTACAACTAATCTAAATTTACGAAAACCCTACAAAAATACCGACCTTTTTCCAACTTTGAATGGCCCTCCAGAAGAAACTGAGGTAGGCTCCCCGAATCGAGTTGATATGTTGTGTGTTATATATAGACGTATAGTCCGAGCTAAGGGAGGATGATCAACTCCTAATATTGACTGACTTATGTACCCCAAGGTGCTGAAAACCCCCTGTTTTAGTCTTTTTTTCTTTTTGGATTTTCGATCTCCACAGGGCCGAAATCCTTGGGGGTCATAGAAACAGTATCAGAATGAAAAACACAAAAAGATGCGCGTTGAAATTCTCTATTAAATCGGTAAAAAACAGGTCGTAACTCGGGAAATTGACATAGCACGGCCATAAAACGATTTGATTGGCTAAAATAAATGGAAAAAAATGCCAACTTATTGAAGCACCAGACGTAAGAACATATTCAGGAGACCTCCCTGTCGAGTTATTTCCCCGCTATATATATAATATTGACAAAGTTATGGCCATTTCAAGTTGGTGGGGTCGCATCGAAAAAATGGGGAGATGAGGATTTTCGTTAATTTTCTTTTTGGATTTCCGAGCTCCACAGGGCCGAAATCCTTGAGGGATCATAGAAACAGTATAGACATGAAAAGATGAAAAGATGCGCGTTGACATTATCTTGCATTTAAAAAGAACCAGGTCTTTACGACCCCTTTTGGAATAAAAAGCCATAAACCGTGAAATCACATGTACCGTTCGCCAACTTTTTAACGGCCACACTGAAGGCGTCAAGATAGAGAGCCCAGTATCGAGTTTGTCGATTGTGCACCTACACTAGAGGTATGGGCAGAGCTAAGAGTGTAACGTCAACTCTTAATATTGAGTGAGTTATCCACCCGGGCGTGCCAGAAAGTGCCACTTTTGTGTTTTTTTCTAAAGTTTGTTTTTGAATTTTCGAGCTCCACAGGGCTAAAATCCTTGGGGGTGATAGAAACAGTATAGAGACGAAAAACAGAAAAAGATGCGCATTGAAATTCTGTATTAAAATGAGTCCCTGTAGATCTCTCAGTTCGGATTTTTCACATAGCCAGGGCCACTGAAAGCTGATTGGCTAAAAAGAAATGTGTTCTTTGGACATGAGACGAGACAGTTTCAATATCAGCACATCATGGCGATATTCATGCTGAGTTTTAATTCCAGAATATGTGCAATATTGATGAAGTTATGGTTCTTTGTGGCCATTTTTGATCCGGACTGACAACCCAAGTGGTGTTATAACTTCATCTCATTTTCTGGAAACCAAACACATAAGCTGGGCGAAACACAAGGAGTCAACCTGGACCCCGGGAGTTTATCGGATCTTGTTCTACATGGTCTGAAAGGTACTCAGGCAAATTATCTCGGTCTGAAACGTCCTGGGGGCCACTCAGCTACGGCGAAAAGAATTTGGCGAGTGAGGAGGCCTGGTGGCTAGAAACTTTTAGGGTCTTCTCCACTTTTTCTAGCCCAAACCAGCGCAACGATGCCCGTCTCCACCGATTGAATATGTTAGGTCGTACCATAAACTAGGTCTGTGCAAAAGGATTCCGGGTTGTCGGGTCTGTAGTCGCCTCTGGAGCTCGGGAAGTGCTGAAAAGTGTGGAGTTTTCGAAGTTTTTGAAGTGCGAAGAATTGATGAAAAACCGTGTTTTTCGGCCTTCCGGAGACGATAACTCAGCAACTAAAAGGAATTGGACGCCAGCTCTTTTTTATTGAAAAGAGCATCAAATTTCCGTCTAGACCTGATATAGTCACCGGGACAGAAATGGGCCATTCGGTCTATGTATAATAAAAGGTTCAATTTTGGTTGATTTTCAAAATCACGAGATATTGACGCCGCATTAGAAGTTACACCAATTCTGATTGCACCACGTGAAAGAGCGTATTAAAGCACTTCTAGAACCGTCTTGTCCGGGATCCTAACTGATTTGCATCTTGTACATAACACGTGATTTCACTTTTGGAGATATCAATTGATCAATAAGTCAATGTTCGGCTCGTCTGACGCGTGCTGTCGATAGCGCATCGTGTTGTACGTGTGAAAACACCTCTAGAACACTTTTCGGACGGAGTGTGTGATAGGCGGAACATGGGGTTATGAGACCGAACAGCAGTTTCAAGTATTTATCTGTCCTTTCTAAGCCCGTCTTGACAAATCTAGAAGAGTTATCCCGAATATTCTTTCACCACGTGAAAGAGCACC
>VKKV01000063.1:35000-37500 GCA_008080845.1 Phytophthora kernoviae | reverse complement strand
TGTGCACCTACACTAGAGGTATGGGCAGAGCTAAGAGTGTAACGTCAACTCTTAATATTGAGTGAGTTATCCACCCGGGCGTGCCAGAAAGTGCCACTTTTGTGTTTTTTTCTAAAGTTTGTTTTTGAATTTTCGAGCTCCACAGGGCTAAAATCCTTGGGGGTGATAGAAACAGTATAGAGACGAAAAACAGAAAAAGATGCGCATTGAAATTCTGTATTAAAATGAGTCCCTGTAGATCTCTCAGTTCGGATTTTTCACATAGCCAGGGCCACTGAAAGCTGATTGGCTAAAAAGAAATGTGTTCTTTGGACATGAGACGAGACAGTTTCAATATCAGCACATCATGGCGATATTCATGCTGAGTTTTAATTCCAGAATATGTGCAATATTGATGAAGTTATGGTTCTTTGTGGCCATTTTTGATCCGGACTGACAACCCAAGTGGTGTTATAACTTCATCTCATTTTCTGGAAACCAAACACATAAGCTGGGCGAAACACAAGGAGTCAACCTGGACCCCGGGAGTTTATCGGATCTTGTTCTACATGGTCTGAAAGGTACTCAGGCAAATTATCTCGGTCTGAAACGTCCTGGGGGCCACTCAGCTACGGCGAAAAGAATTTGGCGAGTGAGGAGGCCTGGTGGCTAGAAACTTTTAGGGTCTTCTCCACTTTTTCTAGCCCAAACCAGCGCAACGATGCCCGTCTCCACCGATTGAATATGTTAGGTCGTACCATAAACTAGGTCTGTGCAAAAGGATTCCGGGTTGTCGGGTCTGTAGTCGCCTCTGGAGCTCGGGAAGTGCTGAAAAGTGTGGAGTTTTCGAAGTTTTTGAAGTGCGAAGAATTGATGAAAAAACCGTGTTTTTCGGCCTTCCGGAGACGATAACTCAGCAACTAAAAGGAATTGGACGCCAGCTCTTTTTTATTGAAAAGAGCATCAAATTTCCGTCTAGACCTGATATAGTCACCGGGACAGAAATGGGCCATTCGGTCTATGTATAATAAAAGGTTCAATTTTGGTTGATTTTCAAAATCACGAGATATTGACGCCGCATTAGAAGTTACACCAATTCTGATTGCACCACGTGAAAGAGCGTATTAAAGCACTTCTAGAACCGTCTTGTCCGGGATCCTAACTGATTTGCATCTTGTACATAACACGTGATTTCACTTTTGGAGATATCAATTGATCAATAAGTCAATGTTCGGCTCGTCTGACGCGTGCTGTCGATAGCGCATCGTGTTGTACGTGTGAAAACACCTCTAGAACACTTTTCGGACGGAGTGTGTGATAGGCGGAACATGGGGTTATGAGACCGAACAGCAGTTTCAAGTATTTATCTGTCCTTTCTAAGCCCGTCTTGACAAATCTAGAAGAGTTATCCCGAATATTCTTTCACCACGTGAAAGAGCACCAAAATCCACGTCTAGGACAACATCGATACAATGCTGAATTAATTTAGAACATTGACTTAGTAGGTCGGAAAGGGTCTACGGGGGTACTTTTAGATAGTTTTAGGCACTTCTCGGGACGTGGACTCACCGGATATGATCGGATACACCCGGATGAAATTGCATCGTCTTCTACACGTTAAACTACACAGAATCGACTATCGACACGGGTCGTCAATGTTTGTGGTTGCTGTGTAATGGCAAAAGAAAGGTTCAAAAGACGAAGCATACTTTACTCAAGTAAAAACAGTTTACACACACATATCGGCCCCTATGACCCTTTTGTGTTACTCCGATTTGAAATATTATTTCACCAACATGTTCAGCACGTTAAAACACCTCTAGAACACTATCGTCACCGACTGTAATGCATCTCTGCACCATACAAAAATGAAGACATATACGTCTGGAGGGGTTGTGACACATAGATGGACACATATGACCCGTTTACGTTACTCTGACACCAACTCCGACTGCACCAGTGTTTTCAGCGGGTTAAAACACCCCTAGAACCGTCGAGTCACCGACTGTAAAGCTCTCGTGACTCCTACAAAAATAAAGCTAAAAACGTGTGGTGGGGTTTTGACCCTATAGACTAGTACAGCATACAAAGTTTAAGTGTAATTAATACACTATGCAAAGTTTAAGTGTAACTACTACACCATACAAAGTTTAAGTGTAATTACTACGCCATACAAAGTTTAAGTATACTTTGGACATGGAGTGGTACCAATACATTGGTACTACCAGTACCATACAAAAGATAAGTCTTCGTACACTCAAGTACCGTGCAAAAAGTAAGTCTTACTTACAAATAGAAAGAGAACACCTTCACACATACCAGTGCAGATAGCTCGGCCGTCCATATTCACGCCGACACTTCCAGACAGTCTATACAGACACGACACCTAGCATAAAAAGGCGCACACATGTACTGACAGACTAATACCTTCCATATCCACTTAGTGTTCCATTTTCACCGCCATATCCGAGGAAACCTTCTTCGCGGTCTTCCCCATATTCACCGTCACCTTCACCATACT
>VKKV01000063.1:25000-27500 GCA_008080845.1 Phytophthora kernoviae | reverse complement strand
ACACCAAGCGCTTCGGAAAAACATGCACACGGTTAACTACACCGCATTGCACATGTTTCTCACCCACAAACTCACTATTACACAGGCGCAAAACACCCAGCGCAACACAAAATGCATCAATTAAAACAATATTTACATGCAAAAAGCATACAAACACAATCTCAACATCGCAGCGCATGCACACCACACCGGAATCTCCAGCACAGCATAACACACTAAACTTTGTCTTTTTAGCACTTTTAGAAACGACCGAAATCGCCCCTGCAAAAAGCACGCAAAAACCACAAATTGCCTGAACAATCGTTCATACAGTAATAAAACTATCACAGAAAAATCAAGCATTCGCAAAGCAAACACTTTTTCTTTCCATCACACTTTCACCACTCTACATATATAGGAAAACCTGTACTTACCGGACTGGGGCTCCCTAGCAACGTCAGCACTATACAAATTAATAGATAAAATATCACTTGGGTCTGCTGCCACCCTACAGTATGACTACACATATGGGTCGTTTTCCCGTACTTAAGGAAATAGTTACTATTATTTACATACATAGAATTAGAATTTACATCTTTAGCCAAATTAGATGAAAGATATTACCTAAATATGGGTACAACTAATCTAAATTTACGAAAACCCTACAAAAATACCGACCTTTTTCCAACTTTGAATGGCCCTCCAGAAGAAACTGAGGTAGGCTCCCCGAATCGAGTTGATATGTTGTGTGTTATATATAGACGTATAGTCCGAGCTAAGGGAGGATGATCAACTCCTAATATTGACTGACTTATGTACCCCAAGGTGCTGAAAACCCCCTGTTTTAGTCTTTTTTTCTTTTTGGATTTTCGATCTCCACAGGGCCGAAATCCTTGGGGGTCATAGAAACAGTATCAGAATGAAAAACACAAAAAGATGCGCGTTGAAATTCTCTATTAAATCGGTAAAAAACAGGTCGTAACTCGGGAAATTGACATAGCACGGCCATAAAACGATTTGATTGGCTAAAATAAATGGAAAAAAATGCCAACTTATTGAAGCACCAGACGTAAGAACATATTCAGGAGACCTCCCTGTCGAGTTATTTCCCCGCTATATATATAATATTGACAAAGTTATGGCCATTTCAAGTTGGTGGGGTCGCATCGAAAAAATGGGGAGATGAGGATTTTCGTTAATTTTTCTTTTTGGATTTCCGAGCTCCACAGGGCCGAAATCCTTGAGGGATCATAGAAACAGTATAGACATGAAAAGATGAAAAGATGCGCGTTGACATTATCTTGCATTTAAAAAGAACCAGGTCTTTACGACCCCTTTTGGAATAAAAAGCCATAAACCGTGAAATCACATGTACCGTTCGCCAACTTTTTAACGGCCACACTGAAGGCGTCAAGATAGAGAGCCCAGTATCGAGTTTGTCGATTGTGCACCTACACTAGAGGTATGGGCAGAGCTAAGAGTGTAACGTCAACTCTTAATATTGAGTGAGTTATCCACCCGGGCGTGCCAGAAAGTGCCACTTTTGTGTTTTTTTCTAAAGTTTGTTTTTGAATTTTCGAGCTCCACAGGGCTAAAATCCTTGGGGGTGATAGAAACAGTATAGAGACGAAAAACAGAAAAAGATGCGCATTGAAATTCTGTATTAAAATGAGTCCCTGTAGATCTCTCAGTTCGGATTTTTCACATAGCCAGGGCCACTGAAAGCTGATTGGCTAAAAAGAAATGTGTTCTTTGGACATGAGACGAGACAGTTTCAATATCAGCACATCATGGCGATATTCATGCTGAGTTTTAATTCCAGAATATGTGCAATATTGATGAAGTTATGGTTCTTTGTGGCCATTTTTGATCCGGACTGACAACCCAAGTGGTGTTATAACTTCATCTCATTTTCTGGAAACCAAACACATAAGCTGGGCGAAACACAAGGAGTCAACCTGGACCCCGGGAGTTTATCGGATCTTGTTCTACATGGTCTGAAAGGTACTCAGGCAAATTATCTCGGTCTGAAACGTCCTGGGGGCCACTCAGCTACGGCGAAAAGAATTTGGCGAGTGAGGAGGCCTGGTGGCTAGAAACTTTTAGGGTCTTCTCCACTTTTTCTAGCCCAAACCAGCGCAACGATGCCCGTCTCCACCGATTGAATATGTTAGGTCGTACCATAAACTAGGTCTGTGCAAAAGGATTCCGGGTTGTCGGGTCTGTAGTCGCCTCTGGAGCTCGGGAAGTGCTGAAAAGTGTGGAGTTTTCGAAGTTTTTGAAGTGCGAAGAATTGATGAAAAACCGTGTTTTTCGGCCTTCCGGAGACGATAACTCAGCAACTAAAAGGAATTGGACGCCAGCTCTTTTTTATTGAAAAGAGCATCAAATTTCCGTCTAGACCTGATATAGTCACCGGGACAGAAATGGGCCATTCGGTCTATGTATAATAAAAGGTTCAATTTTGGTTGATTTTCAAAATCACGAGATATTGACGCCGCATTAGAAGTTACACCAATTC
>VKKV01000063.1:7500-15000 GCA_008080845.1 Phytophthora kernoviae | reverse complement strand
AATGACCCGAAACTACACTTCTTTCAACAACTATATTCCAAGTACTCGCTTATCGCGCTTCAAGAAACAAAGTTCAGCTCAAGTGACCACGTGCGCAAGGCAACTAACCTCTCCAAAGTTTGTGATTCCAAGTCAGAAATATTTTGGTCCCACGATTCCGAATCAGAATTTCAAGTTAGACGAGGCCGAGATGGAATTGGACTTTTGATGTCGGGACGGCACCCCTTTCATCAAATACGGAATGTTACCACTGACTACACGTCAGGGGCTACTGTTAACATTCTGAAACACCACTACCTCGTCATCCAAGCAGATATTGACGATATCAAAATTTTCATTCACGTGGTATATGCTCCGGTTCAATTATGTGAACGGAAAATATTTTTCAGCGCTCTACCTACCAACTTCCCAACTGACAGTCACCACATTGTACTAGGTGATTTCAACATACCGTTGGACGCCACCATGGACGAGGTGACTCCATACCCACATGACTTAGGCCGAAGTGAATTTCACTCATGGCAAATTCGGTTGGGGGTAGTAGATGCCTGGAGAAATATGTATCCGGACCGGAGAGAATTCACTGGACCGGGTCGTAGGAACCGCATTGATTACTGCTTCCTATCGACAACGTTATTCATAGATTACCTTGACAAGGTGGCACATGTGACAGATCAAAGATTTACACATGAAAATCACTTACCTGTCAAATTTCACCTTAAGTCACCGGATCAACCACTTCGAACTCCACTCCCCTGGAAATGTCCAAGATGGATATTACAAAACCCGGTTGTGCGCCGTGTTCTCAAGTATAATCTAGACCAGCTCTGCAACCGACTGCGAGGGGAAGCTCAGACAACTCGGGAGCGCTGCTCGATGAGCACAAACGTGCTGATGGAATTTTCCTACGGGAAATGTCAAAAGCACTAAAAATCAAGACCAGGCCCAACAAGCCCAACTCAAGCAGACACTCTACGATGCAGAAGTGGATTACGCTCACTCACAGACAGCAGATGATCAACTCCGGGTCACCATGGCGGCAGCAGACCTGGAAGTTTTCGTCGAGGCTCTAACAGCTCGACGGGAAAAAATAAATTTGACTCAGACGTCAGGTGTGGAGAGGCTGGAGGAAAAAATTTCCTCCGTAGTCCATACAATGCAGATGTCAATGTGGCCATTCCAAGTGTTCTATTAGATGATGGTACAACCACGGCAAATGCGGGTTTAATGGCAGAAGCCCATAGGAAGTATTGGGGAAATTTTCCAGAGCCCGTCCGAAGACTTGAAACCTAATATTTCCCAACGGAGATTTTCACCGGTTGGACTTTCGGAATTTTGGAACACACAACCGCTCGCCTCTCGGAGGTAGATCGACAACGATTGGACTCTCCAATGACAGCTCATGACTTCTTCTGGGCCATCACCAAGACCGCGAAAGGAAAGTCGAGTGGGCTTGATGGCATCCCAGCAGAATATTATCAACTTTTTCCGAACCAGTGGGCACAAGTTTACGAATTGGTATATGCCTCGCAATTGAACAAAGGACGCATGACCAAGTTCCAACGCAGGGCATACATCTCTCTACTGTATAAGAAAGGAGACCGCTCCAAGCCCAGCAACTACCGGCCGCTCACGTTGTTGAACCACGATGCAAAATTTGGTCCCAAAATATTGTCATATCGATTAAGGACAATATTGCCAAAACTTCTCCAGTCAGATCAATTCGGGTTCACGCAAGGACGCTCAATTCGGCATGCGCTCGTTGAATTTCAAGACCTACAACAATATGCACAAAACGCTGGCCTGAAGAATGCCGGGGCAGTCCTATTGGATTTTGCCAAAGCCTTCGACAGTGTACTATGGTCAGCACTGGACCAGGTATTATCACATTTCGGTTTTGGACATGGGTTCAAAAGGCAGTACGAACTTTCTTCAAAGGAACGATAGCTACTGTGCTTGTCAATGGTACAGCGAGTAATTATTTCGAGTTAGGCTGCGGAGTTCGTCAAGGAGATCCACTCTCTCCGGCACTTTTCGTAATATTTCTCGAACCGCTATTGTGTTATTTGAGATACCAGACTGGAAAATTGGGAATCAGCCTTCCCGAGTCAAAACGTCCCCACCACTTGATTTCTTTTGCGGATGACTGTACAGGGATACTGTCAGACCTGCGGCAAACACGGGTTTTTGTGGATGCGGTCCAGGGTTATGCGGACGCAGCAGGACTTACCCTCAACAAGGCAAAAACCATAGTACTTCCATTTCAAGAATGCGACCCTGAACTCAGGAATTTCTTGGAAACCGACTCCCTACACGTGGTGGCAGACGACGGACATACTAATCTGCTTGGTATACCACAAAGCCCCACGCTTCCTCCCAGTTTTAGGTTCAACAGCCTAATACCTAAGCTGGTAACTCGATGTCTCCTTTGGAAATATCGAGCTAGAACTCTCCGGGGACGTGCAGTAATTTTGAGAACAATTGTGCTCCCAGTGTTATGGTATACTGCAGCGGTTACTCCCATGCCTGCAGACGTTGTGGACAAGGTCAAGAATATCTGCAAGGCCTTTTGTTCAAACAACCGGTCTCTGCCACAGATTCCATAACTGGTGACTTTGCTGAAGAATGGCTACATTGGCCATCTTCAAAAGGCGGATTGGGTCTTCCTGAGACAGCAACATTTTGCGCCGCCATGAGGTTATGCATTCTTAGAGATGCTATCATAGCAACAGGGTCCACGTTACGTATCCCACATTGGTTTCAACCGGCGGCAACACTGTGCACCAAAACACTGGATGGAAGTGGGGAAACTTTTGACATATTATATGCAAAAATTCCCAAAACCAGCCCAGCCCCCAGCGATGGGCTCAACTCGGGACGTTCTGGTTCGTGACCCTACAAGCATGGCAACTACTCAGGAACTCGGAACTGACAGTTTCCATGCTGCAACGTCACGCTATTGATGCCCCACTTTGGTTAAATTTCACGTTATTAATTGGAACACTCGAGCGCCCAATGGAAGGCACATCCGAGTCAGTGGAATATTTTCGGGCAAAAGGATACACAAGGATACGTGACTTTATTACACGTCATGGAGCAGGTATAACATTGGAATTATGCCGGGAAATCCTAGAAGACATCCCATTTGCCTACCCGCGCCTCCGTACATTAGCGGCAACAGTATTTTATAATCACTTGAAAAAGTGGAAATTTATGGATACGCAACCTACATTCGGCCCAGTCGTCCCCACAAATGTGATCGCTGCAACTCACAACTGGGTTTTCAGAGGAATGACGATTCAAGTGTTGAGAAACAGTGACTTCTACCGGAAATTACATACGCTCCCAACAATTCCGACGTGGCCAAATTTCGCATTAGATATTGACGTTAGCCCAGATTGGAACACAACGTGGAGAATGGACCTTGCACTAGACAAGACCATCCTGCCAATACTTAGCGACCTCAGGTTCCGCATGCAACACAACGGACTCAAGGTGCGCCGCAAGTATCAATATACAGACAAAGACACGAATTGCCCGCATGGATGCCCAGAGACGGAATCAGTCAAACATCTCTTCTGGAAATGTACTGTTGCAACGACTATCTGGCCAACTTTCTTAGACCCTCTCAACGAACTACTGGAGACTCCAGTAACATGGGAGAACGTGGTCTATCTCAAGGACCTTCAATTCACGGTGTCTAGTCTACAGGAGTATGGTCACCGGAACATGATACAAGTACTTCATATCTTACGGTCGGTAGTATTATACCCACTATGGATTCACAGAAATCATCGGATTTTTCAAAACGTCCAGACCTCACCAACGTACGTCTCCTGTCGGGCTTTAGCCTTCGTACGTCTCCACCTGCGTCGTGTAACTTCTGAGACCACGAACCCCAAGTTACTCCGTCTACTTCAAAGAATTGGTCCAAATTTTCAAGTTAATTTGGATATACCGGACGATGCTTTTCTACACAGTCCTCCCTAACTGGACCACACCTGTATTGCGTGTTAGGCTCACCCTATCGTTGTCGATAGGTATGGGAGTGCGAGGCATAACCGCATTGCGAGGTATCGACTATGTGGTGATGCCGGACAACAAAGTTAAATTTGACCTGAAAGTTTTCGAACTGTGGACTTACTGGATTTTGGCTCGGACTTTTTGCAAAATTGTCCTCTCGAGCCGTGTGAACTTTCCGCCTACAAATGCATGCTGCACAATGTTCCTACATGGGATAAGTGGGTGTGGCATAACCGCGTTGCGAGGTATCGACTATGTGGTGATGCCGGACAACAAAGTTAAATTTGACCTGAAAGTTTTCGAACTGTGGACTTACTGGATTTTGGCTCGGACTTTTGCAAAATTGTCCTCTCGAGCCGTGTGAACTTTCCGCCTACAAATGCATGCTGCACAATGTTCCTACATGGGATAAGTGGGTGTGGCATAACCGCGTTGCGAGGTATCGACTATGTGGTGATGCCGGACAACAAAGTTAAATTTGACCTGAAAGTTTTCGAACTGTGGACTTACTGGATTTTGGCTCGGACTTTTGCAAAATTGTCCTCTCGAGCCGTGTGAACTTTCCGCCTACAAATGCATGCTGCACAATGTTCCTACATGGGATAAGTGGGTGTGGCATAACCGCGTTGCGAGGTATCGACTATGTGGTGATGCCGGACAACAAAGTTAAATTTGACCTGAAAGTTTTCGAACTGTGGACTTACTGGATTTTGGCTCGGACTTTTGCAAAATTGTCCTCTCGAGCCGTGTGAACTTTCCGCCTACAAATGCATGCTGCACAATGTTCCTACATGGGATAAGTGGGTGTGGCATAACCGCGTTGCGAGGTATCGACTATGTGGTGATGCCGGACAACAAAGTTAAATTTGACCTGAAAGTTTTCGAACTGTGGACTTACTGGATTTTGGCTCGGACTTTTGCAAAATTGTCCTCTCGAGCCGTGTGAACTTTCCGCCTACAAATGCATGCTGCACAATGTTCCTACATGGGATAAGTGGGTGTGGCATAACCGCGTTGCGAGGTATCGACTATGTGGTGATGCCGGACAACAAAGTTAAATTTGACCTGAAAGTTTTCGAACTGTGGACTTACTGGATTTTGGCTCGGACTTTTGCAAAATTGTCCTCTCGAGCCGTGTGAACTTTCCGCCTACAAATGCATGCTGCACAATGTTCCTACATGGGATAAGTGGGTGTGGCATAACCGCGTTGCGAGAAATCAGCTCTGAGGTAACGCCGGACAACAATGGAATTAAAGTCAACGGTTCAATGTACTATCATGTATGGACCTACGATTTTCCTAACCCTACGACTACGCTGCTACTTTTTCTGAACTACTGCTACCTACTCCTACTCCTACTTCCCCGATGACTATCTACTCCCTATATCTTCCCCGAACGCAGTTTCTTCGAAAATTTGGCTGGATGATCTGGATCAACACGGCCCTTATCACAGCAATTATCTTCTCCGCATTCGCACAAGAACCATAAGGAAGGCGCATATTTCACTGTCACTTCTTCCCCAGTTCTGATGACCCGAGTTGCAACGACTGCAATTATGGGACCAACGGGCCCGTTCAATTCAATGAACTGGGTGTTGGCGTCACAACTATGACGAAGATAACGACCAAAATTACCAGATTGATCTGCATTCAGAAACACTGGTTGGTCCGTTTTGGTTCTCGTCTTCAATGCAATGGTGTATTGCAATGCCTTACGTGGATCCCGAAGAGTCATACGTCCGACATATTGGCACACGACATATCCCTCTCGAATCTGGCGTGTGGTAAACACACCAGACCTAATGGAATAACACGCAATTCCAATCCACGAAAATTCTTAATTCGCCGACCACACATTGATGACGATTGGCTACAAGTTTTCGTGGTACAAACCACACCTTCCATCTCGTTGCTACACCGATCTCTCCTCTCCACGTGGACCTCGAATGGCACATGGGAAAGCACATGAACCTTCAACGTTCACAATATTGAATTGGATAGATGGTGTTTCGGGAATTTCTTCCAAACGAGGAATATCACGAGGCCATTGCACAACAGAATTATTTTCAAATTCTCGAAGTTCAACTTCGGTGTATGGAAATTCGTCTGGACTTTCTTCATTTTGGAAGCAACTTCGCATCAACTGAGCATCAGCACCAGTTGGATTAGCGACACGCTGACCTTGTCGATATGCTCTGCGACGATTTGCATATCGTTTCTTTCTTGACTTGGCTGGAGTTGGTTCACGAAAGTGAATTTTCCTCGCGTGATTTGATTTTTGGACACCCTTAACATCTGGAAGTGACTGGATAATTCCGGTCAGTAACCCAAGATAGGTCTTCGACCTTCTCTTGGATCACAGATTCGGTTTTTCTTCTTCACTCATTGGATTCTTGGTCTGGATTATGGCTGGATTTCTTACGACAATGTCGTAAGGGCGATTTATTTTGAAATTTCTTGGCAACCGCCTCCAGTCTCACAATTTTATATTTACATTATTAATCTTTTCCGATTTTTTCTAAAAACAGTTTAATGAAAATTATTTAACCAGACTTGCCCCCAATTGATCCTCGTTAAGGGATTTAAATTGTTCTCACCAATTGCCCGACTCGAAGAGCCAGAGCATTGTTATTTATTGTCACTACTCCCTGTGTCAGGATTGGGTAATTTACGCGCCTGCTGCCTTCCTTGGATGTGGTAGCCGTTTCTAAGGCTCCCTCTCCGAATCAAACCCTAATTCCCCGTTACCCGTTAATGCCATGGTAGGCCCATATCCTACCATCCAAAGTTGAAGGTAAGTAATACACTATGCAAAGTTTAAGTGTAACTACTACACCATACAAAGTTTAAGTGTAATTACTACGCCATACAAAGTTTAAGTATACTTTGGACATTGGTACCAATACATTGGTACTACCAGTACCATACAAAAGATAAGTCTTCGTACACTCAAGTACCGTGCAAAAGTAAGTCTACTTACAAATAGAAAGAGAACACCTTCACACATACCAGTGCAGATAGCTCGGCCGTCCATATTCACGCCGACACTTCCAGACAGTCTATACAGACACGACACCTAGCATAAAAAGGCGCACACATGTACTGACAGACTAATACCTTCCATATCCACTTAGTGTTCCATTTTCACCGCCATATCCGAGGAAACCTTCTTCGCGGTCTTCCCCATATTCACCGTCACCTTCACCATACTTACCTGCATACTCACCGTCATCTTCTCCATATTCGCCGCGCTTCCTGCATCACTAACAACACTATCTACTACGGGTGTCTGTTACCATTGATCTCCACGTAAGTCCGCGACTGCACCGGCGATTATTTATTTTTTGCGATCGCCGCGTCAAGTCTGCCTATTACAAATCCAATACAAAACTTTGCATTTTTGGCTCAAAAATAATAGCAGTGGCACTTTGCGAATTTCTTGCGAAACGCACACAACACCATACTATTTTCAAGTTT
>VKKV01000061.1:0-86753 GCA_008080845.1 Phytophthora kernoviae | reverse complement strand
AGCAGTCAAGTGTGTCACTGTCGACGAGCGAAGCAGAGTACATCGCGCTCAGCCTCGCCATCCAGGAAGGCGTGGGTGCACCGCGTACTGGGCGAAGTACTTTCCGCTGCCAACATGCCGTGTCCAGAACTCAAGATCTTCGAGGACAACCAATCGTGCATCAAGATGACGAAGAACCCAGTCAACCACGGCCGTGCCAAGCACATCGACATCAAGTACCACCACATCCGCGACGAAGTGAAACGTGGCGAAGTCACGGTGGAGTACTGCGAGACGTCGGTAATGTTAGCCGACATCCTGACAAAGGCCATGGCTGGACCGCGTCACAAGGACCTCACTGAATCTCTCGGCGTCCTAGAGTGTCAGCATTGAGGGGACTGTTGAGGGTCAACCGGTATATTGGTGAGTACCGGTTTATGGCAATGACCAACACTCACAGCCTCGACAGGCATTCTACATGTTTACTCCATGTTTACGGTAGGTAGGACATGCATCTCATGATTGTGGGTACAGGATCTGTTGCCTGATCCTGCACGTGTCATTTACTGATTGGCTGGAACAACTCAGGAATCCAGTAGACAATCCAGTAGAGGAGGCTTAGAGGTAGCTAGGTAGTTAGCGAACTAAGGACCTCAACCAAATAAACAATCACTTCAAAACTTTCCATCAACTACTCAAGTCTTCGACTCCTGCCGAAGTCTCCGACGACCAACTTTCGTGGTCCAAGTCTTCACGTTCCAAGCTTCAACAACTTCAACAGACTGGGAGTTAAAAATGGCTAAATTTTAGCCACCGCTCCCAGCGCGAATGTCAATAGTCAATGCTGTGTAATCAACGCTTCCAGCTCTGTACACATCGGCAGCAGAGGGTATACATGTTGGTTTTGCGGGTTCTGTTGTAAGATCTTATAGATATCGAGAGCTGGCAACCACCACACCCCTTTTACGCGTTATGAACTTATTTACACCTGCTATCGGAATTTGCCAACGAAAAATCTGAGCTCCCCACGAGCACGCTGGAGAAAATGTTGTGTCTCGGACTCTCCAAGCTTGTCGCTATGCTACCACCGAGGTGGATCCATCCATCGATCCCTATACATGCACGTGTAATAGTATCACAATCGATAGTGCTGCAGACATTCTCTTGTTATAATGGTGGCGGCAAGATTGCTTCGACGCAACACAAAAGTCAAGCGAGATAGCGTTGGCGTCAAGAGCACTAAAGGTAATGAGATTATCGTTGCGATCGCAATGCCACCACCGACTCGGCATGCGAAGCACAATCGGTAGTTACCTACGTAGAAGCACAGAGAGCGAGACATCAGCAAACTCGACGAATAGAATGTAGCTAAACATCCTGAAGAACAAGGATCATCTTGTAGCCTAGAGACAGAAGCAGTGATTTCTTCTCTGAACCAAAAGTGAAGCTCACATTACGAGCAACAATAAATGAAGAGTGCATAAAAATTCAGTTACTGTGGGTACGATACGTCCGTCATAACTACTCCTCAACTTTCCGACCATCGCTGTAGATCGCAGAAGTAGCGAGGTCTTCAGTGCCGGTGTTGTTCAACTGGGACAACAGAACGCCGAACCCAGATTGGCCTAGAGCTGCTTGGATCGAGTGGAACCCAATTACGAGTGTTCACAGCGGCCTTGTACCGCGAATTGGTTCGGAGCAGCGGCGCTCTCAACTCGACGGATCCAGATCAACCGCGTGCTGCTTGGGTCAACAGGGACCCACTTCCGGGTGGGTGTTGTGGGTTTCTTGCTTGGCTTAGATGAACAGTAGGATTCCTGCTCAACAGAAGACGACGCACCCAGATGAGCCTCGAGTTGTAGGGATCAAGCGGGACCCATTTGTGGGTAGTCACCGTAGTCAACGCACTTATTGAAGACTCCGTGCTAGAGGCATCCGCAGCAAGTGCGACTGATTTAGCAGTCGCGTCTGCGCTGGGGGTGAGACTTGCTGAGTAATCTTCTCCAAGACTTGTAGCAACAGTGCATTCAGTATCCCTGTCGACCTCGGATCCCATTCCAGGCCCAACCTCTGACCGAGCTTCATTGTTTTTGCTCGCATGCGTTTCATTATTGACAACTACAACTGCGGCCGACACAATCTCCTCAACGATTTCCGTTTCGATATTGACATCGTTGGCGCGATCAGGCTCACAGACAACCTCCGACACAGCGTCATCGAACAGAGTGTCAACGGTAATAGTGGAACTAGCCAGGGCGAATTCTGCAGACCCCTCCTCAGTAGCGTCATCAGCGACAGGCTCAACAACCTCTGTCTCTAATGTCTTGTTTTCGGGTATGATGTTGGATTCAGCACTTTCAGGATCATTATTTTCATCGTCAGTGGAAGCAGTAGCCACAACGACTACTGCAGCCACAACCTTCTCTGTGTCGATGACAACCTCATCAGCATCGCCTCCGTTAACAATCTCAGACTCGGTAAGTTTATTCTCTGCCTCGATTTCGCATAATCGTCGACAACCTTGCGTGATAAGGAGTTCACGTTAATGTCGCCAACCATACTACTGGTAGTTGTGGTGCTGGATAAGGCAGCTGTTGCACCCGAAAACTCCTCGATGTTGTCGATGATCTCCAGTTCGGCATTTTTCGCTTTTATCTCCTCAGACCCGATATCGATGGCACCACTAGGTTCGACGTGTTCAGATAGGGGTTCTTCCACATCGGATTCAGGGTTGATGGTAACGACAGGTATACTTTCCTCTGCTTCAAGAGGGCCTGCGTTAGCAAGCAATGCCGCAGGACGGTGGATCCAGATTAGCTTCGGATTCTTGGGGTCACGCGTGTAGCACGTTGGCTTTTTGGTAGACTTCGTGGATGGGGGAAAACGAACTCGCTTTTGACTTCCGTTACAGGTATTTCGCGGGGGTACAGAGGCTAGTTCACCGGGAGGCTCAAGCGCCTGCTCCAATGCTGATCGCCACGCCTCGAAAGTTTCTGGATCGGGGCTTGGAAATGCCGCCGCTTTCTTCCGTGCTGGACGCTGAAGCGAAGGCGAGATGAGTCTCGGTCTGTCTGCGGTTCCAATCGCGCTGGGTACTGCAGTGGGAACTCCTCCCGGCCACCGAAGAGCGAGGGCGTGAAATCGCGAACACAGGTGCCTCGTGTTCCAGTTGCTCCACCAATTTGATCTCAGTCCTGTGCCTGTAGTTAAGCAGTCAATGCACGCTTGTTAGTGTCGGAGAATTGACATAAAGGAGGTTGACATGCGCAACTCACCAGAAGATATTCCAGGCCTTGGTCTGCATGGAGCAATCGAGGCCGGTCATCCTGCCGACAACCGTTTACACGGTATCGGTTCTGCCACCGAGCCTTGTGCCGGACGTGGTGAGATGTAGAATGGCTGGGCGCCTGGAGTGTGAGCGGCCTCAACTGGACAGTCTGGCTTCAACACATGGTGTCTGCTGCCCACCACGGGCAGGATGTGGGGTGCTGAGATGTGAAAGTTAATTACCACACAAAAATTGCCACGAGTGTGTTGACAAACAGCAGAGAGGTCACCTTATCCGCCTCAACCTGATGGCGGTACGTTCCAGATAGGTCAACCAGACATACACGCACACAACACCCTGGAGTCGTACACCAATAATAACTGTTGCAGACGACAAGCGGAACGAGATACTGATGCATCCTAGAAGTTGCTGTAGGTCATTCACATGAACCCCTCGCACTGCAAGTTGCAATTGATGAGTAGGTGGTCATGTAGCCATCTCAGGCTGCTACAGGAACGACTAGAGGTAAATACATGTAGTGAGACAATTGAACGTTGCAGGCTACAGCATCTTCATGCTAAACGCAGTAACACCTCGATCCTCAAGTTATGTCACTCACCAGACTGAGTTTGATTTGGTCATCTTGTCTTGCTGCTCGGTACGCCATGAGACTCGAGGATTTTGTCGGAATCGCCGCTCGCGCCGTGAAAACACCCGTTGCGTGGCGTCATATGCGAACCTTCCTGCTTTGATGGCGTGGTCGCGATTTACCGTGAGTCCATTCGCTAAACGTAGAGGCACGTCGTCGCTTTGTGCAATGTCCGTGCCAGGTGGCTCGTCCGTCGCACCCAGCTGCTTCCCGGCGCCGCTGGCCTTGTGGTTGCGATGGCTCTGGCCGAGCCGTTCTCTACCACGATTCGTCGATTGAGAGCTCGAGCATCCGGCGGAGACAGAGCAACAGTTCCCGAACAAAGCCCTCATTCCATTCTTGTCCGGCAAAGGAGAAGACAGTTTGACGCCAATACCTACAGGCACACAAAACAGCAGACCCAGGTACTAAATATGCGCTGCTGGACTTTCGGAGGCGCTTTTGCTCTGCTGGCGTTCGGTGCCGTCGATGCGTTGGAAAACTGCGATAGTAACACGCTGGTGGACGCCTATGCGGGCCTCAACGTGAACACGGAGCTGGTGTCGTGTATGACGAAGAACAACTTCGCTGCGGCCCTGGACGGCTCCGTGGACCTTACGTCTGTGGATGCCGCTTCGGCCCCTGAGCAGGTCAAGACGATCTGCCAGTCGAGCGAGTGCATCACAGTCATCTCGGCGCTGGTGGGCAGCGCTAATTTCAACCTGACGAACTGCATCGTCGGCAACGGCATCGTGTTGATGACCGAGATTACCAACCTCGACACGACGTGCAAAGCCATCACTACGCAGGGAACCACGGCGCCTGCAACCACTGCTCCAGCAACCACTGCTCCGGCAACTACTGCTCCGACGGCCACGGCCCCCGCCACGACTGCTCCGGCAACCACTGCTCCGACGGCCACGGCTCCCGCCACGACTGCTCCTGCATCTACGCCAGCACCCGCCACGACTGCTCCGGTAACCACTGCTCCGACGGCCACGGCTCCCGCCACGACTGCTCCTGCATCTACGCCAGCACCCGCCACGACTGCTCCGGCAACCACTGCTCCGACGGCCACGGCTCCCGCCACGACTGCTCCTGCATCTACGCCAGCACCCGCCACGACTGCTCCGGTAACCACTGCTCCGACGGCCACGGCTCCCGCCACGACTGCTCCTGCATCTACCCCGGCACCGGAGACGACCGCTCCGCCCACCACTACTCCTACTGTGACAGAGGCTCCGCCCACCACTGCTCCTACCGCGACGGAGGCCCCATCAACCCCTACGGTCACTGCTGCCCCTGAGACGACCGCCCCAGTGGCGACGCCAGTTCCGACGTCTACTCCTGAGACGACGGATCCGATCACAGCGGCCCCGGTGGCCACTACTTCCGCACCTGTCGCGACTAAGGCTCCGTCCGGGGACGATACGACGCAGCAGAATTTCTCTCTGCTGAACTCGGACAGTGGCTCGGTTGGTGGCGTGTCCACTGGCAAGTACTGCGACAAGTAAGCGCATGGAGACGGATGCAAGTGTCCACATTAGCCAAGTTAAGTAGGCATTCAATCAAGCCAAACAGTCTGCAGCTACAATACTGGTGGAGCTACTACGTATTACGTAGTAGTAGATAATGTGTTCATATGCCACTATCAAAGCACAGCGCCTCCTCTACTCACCTTCTACATGTAAATGCCACCACATCTCTCCGTCCGTGGACTCCTTTGACTTCATTGACTCCATTCAACGACCAAAACATGCTACTGCGTGGTACGGTTATAGGCCAGATTGCTGTAGGGCTTCGCGAAGGCATAGCAAGCAAAGGTCAACACCCTCTCAGTTGCTCAGTCGGTCTTCTCCTGCCCCACATTTGTTTGGGTAGCATGCTACTACCATAACCTCGGTGACTGTTTCTTTCTCCTGCAGCAGCAAAATCGCATGACCCGTCAGTTTAACTTGAACTTCGAGTGTGGTGCCGCCATCAAGCTAAGCGAGTAACATCTCACTACAAGTTGCAGCGCGGCGACTGCGTGTACGGTTAAGCCCGACACAGAGCTGCCGCTGCATGCACGGCACATACTGACCACAATAATTTGTAACGCTGAATACGAGCATTACGCTTTACACTGTGACATACGCTTGCTACACATGTGCCTAGATCTCGCCTCTCGCTAGTTTTTGGACAAGTCTGCGCAGGGCGTCCAGCACAGCAGTTTCTTGGTACTACCAGCTCGTGATATTCCTTGGTGCCGCTGTGGTACAGGAAACGAATGTTACCGGTAATCTTCGCAAACTCACACTTCATCCAGTTCTTTGCATCATAATGTCTGCGATCTGCGATCTGCGATCTGCGATCTGCGATCTGCTGTCTGTGTCCGTGTCTGTGTCTGTGTCTGTGTCTGTGTCTGTGTCTGTGTCTGTGTCTGTGTCTGTGTCTGTGTCTGTGTCTGTGTCTGTGTCTGTGTCTGGAGTGAACTTCTTGTGCTTTGTTAAGTAAAATAAAGACTGCGCTTTGTTGATTCGAGGTTAACTTGTTCGGTTTCCAGTAGCTAGCTCAAAGATATGAAGACAAGCCTCCTTGGAGACCAAGAGGCTGCTCTGAATGCGAATGCAAATGATGTCCGAAGAGAAGTATGACGTCCCAGGATATGTAGGTGACGAGGAGCCCAGCTAGTTCACGTCTCTGACGCAGCATGATCGATATTGGGAGTAGATGAGAGAAGTTGTGACGAGCTCGATCCTTAGGCAAATTGTGCGTCCACGTACTATAGAGACATTACCGTGTTGAACGATCGGAATTGGCTTCGATACTAATCCATAAATGAACTCGGTTTGTGGGCCATAGTGCCGTCGATGTCTGTTCATGCGATCACTCATCACACCTTTGCCAACCTTCCAGATCTCCTGAAGACCAAACTCCTTCGGTGGGAATGTTTTCTTGCTGGTGTTGATCCTTTGTAGAGCTGGTTGAGATTACCGCAGCGGGCTGTGTAGACCCCGGAGCCGACGGCCATTTCTTCGTTGATAATACCCGGAATGTGCTGAGCATGTCGAACAAACTCCCTGTGAAGCAAGTCACTCAAGCGCCCATCAGTTGTCGAGGTCGCCTGGATCATCTGAGGCATAGGCACATAATATTGATGAGCATACGGGTTGAAGGCTCTGACGTTGTTAACACAAAGATTGACGTCTCCGGCAGGGAGTATGAGCCTCCGGCTTGAGGTGAAACTTCTCCGTCAAGTTCACTTGAGTCACACCCCAATGGCGGTGTCCGTTGCGCACGTATATGTCGGTCAGAGCTCGTAACGACACGTACGTATCCCCACGCAACGGTCCTCAAGGCCAAAGACTGTTAACAGCAGCGTGATCATTACAGACAGCAACTATTTTATTTCAGCAATATTAGATTTTGATCTGCAATATATTGATTTATTTTAATTGGTTAAGACCAGTCGAGCCGTGGTCTTTTTGATAGTCGTGCCAAGTTTATTTTACATTGGACAAGCTCTCTGATTGGCTACTGTAACATTAAAATGGCTAGGAATTGTTGCCTTTGAGCCAATCCCTGTTCTGTTTGAATTGGTTTTAGTTAATGGTGGTGCAGCTATGGGGCTTTTTAGTTTTCTGTGATTGGTCAATTTCTCTTCTTTTGAGCCAATCCCTTTCCTCGGATGAGTGGGTACTGACTTTGACCTCCAAGGCGAAAGAAATGGCCAGCCTCGTCGGAACCAAACGCTTCGCTGAGGGTGAGCCAGCGACGGATGGCGCCCCACCAGGTGTGAACGACTGCCGCTAACGTTATGCAACGAACTGTATCATATCACAACGGTGTAACTAACTATTTAACACATTGGAATATGTGTCGCCACAGAGCGCAAATTGACTAAAAAGGAGGCTCGGCGTCAGCGCAAAATGGTAAAACAGAGTTTTTCAGGCGAATAAAAACATGACCGAGTAGCTAATTCCATGACGTTTTTGACTGTCGGCGTGTTGAAGACGCCTGCGCAAAAGCTGGAGGCACAATTCCGCTTCCAAATAGGTCAATGTGCAAATGCAGGGGACGCTGCCAAAGCTCTGGAGCTCTACAGACAAATGAAGAGCGAAGGGGTGACAATTGCTCCATACATTTCTCAAGTGGTGATTAACATTTGCAGCAAAGCTGAGGACGCAGCTGCCTTTAAGGAAGGCGCATTTCAAGTCTACGAGGACATGACGCAGCTGGGCAAGTCCTCGGGCACGAAGTCTGTCGTGGATGAAACCACTGCCAGTTCTTTGATCAAACTGTGCAGTAAAGCGCAGGACTTTTCAGCCTGTGAAGAGCTGATTGCTGCTATGGAAGCGGATAAAGTGATGCCCAAGCTGCGCACATTTGGCCCGTTGTTGCGGGCACACAGTGACGCGGAGACTTGGACAAGTGCATGTGGGTGCACGGGAAATTTGTGTTACACTCTCTCGAGCCGACCGAAGAGGATTACATAGCGCTGCTTCACGTGTGCGTCAAGACGAAAAACGCCGAGCGCTTTTACGCGTTCTTGGACATGTTCATCGAAGACATTTGGCAGCCTGGTCCTGCTGCGTGGGAAGTGCTCAAAGATTGGTTCAGCAAGTGAGTGCAGAGTGCTGGTACTGATGCAGCTATCTCGCTGATGACTTTACAGAATCAGCGATGCTCTCGTTTGATAATTGACACCGGTTTGACTTTTATGTTGACTGCAGTGAGGCGGCGCAGGTAAACGGGCGCAAGTGGAAGATCACAGAGGGCACTGTGAGCAAGGAAGGCGTGAGCTCTGTGACGGGTAACCAGCTGCAATCGCTGGAGCTATCGCCAGAGCACGAAACAGCTCTGCTGGAAAAGGTGCTTGGCAATGACACATAGAGCCACTGAAATTTTCGACGTTAATTTGGCGGCTGAAATGTCGTATGTGTGCTACAAATGCAACAGATCGAGAAGCTCGTGCGCACGGATGAGAAGCGCATTGTGCAATGGAACGAGTTCAAGCAATGGCTGGAGGAGTTTGGGCCTTTCGATGTGATCATCGACGCCGCTAATGTCGGATACTTTAACCAGAACTTCGACGGGTGCGTTACACGTTGCGTATGTTTGTAATGCCCGTACAGCCGTTTCTTAACGCTGTTTGTGACGGAATGGCTACTGAACTCGCTCTACTTGTCTGTACCGTATGTTGCAGTGGTGGCTTTAGCTACGAGCAGATTGCGCTCATGATACAGCACTACGAGGCGCAGCACAAGAAGGTGCTGATCGTTTTGCACCAGCGCCGCACCACGGACGAGGAGGTGCCTCCGTCGCACCGCGAGCAGCTTGCGGAGTGGCGATCGCGCCACGCCATGTTTAACTGCCAGGTGGGCAACAACGACGATTGGTACTGGCTCTACGCGGCTGTGAAGCTCGGCGGCCGCACTCTCATGATCTCCAACGATGAGATGCGGGACCACCACTTCCAGATGATCCACAACCGCGCGTTTGGGCGCTGGAAGGAGCGCCACCAGGTCCACTACCAAGTTAAGGGTCGTCGAGTGGAGGTCGATGAGCCAGCACCGTTTTCAGCGCGGCCACAGCATATAGGAGATGCCTGGTACTTCCCATCGCGAGATGCCTCGACTGACGGGACGTCACACGTCACAGACGACGACCACGTCACAGATGGCCGGCGCTGGTTGTGTATTGCACTCGAACCGGCCAGTTAGAAGCGAGGTAGAACAAAATGAAGTTAGAAATAATGGATCAAATTTCTAACTGTTTTATTGTCCACAAAATCAGTAACTACTTGTGTGCCAATTGTGAATTTACTGCTTCAGATGCCGCGCGCGCTGATTGAAAGGAGCATGAGTGGTTTAATTTCCTTGTGTTTTTACGGTCAACTTTACGACGTTTTACAGTATCTTTCACTGGAAGCGGTGGCGAATGGCATTCAAAATTTGCACTGAAGCTCATATGTACGTCCAGTATTTCGTTGCAAATGTGTTAAGTTCTTGTAAATTGTTTCCCAGCAGTTTTTTTCGCCGTGTCTAGTTGTCGTGGCGACGCCTTTACTTTCAGCAAAATGCACTTGCAAGAAATTCAGGCCATTCCGTTGGCAATGAATAGCGGAAGATTTCTCGTATCAAAGACTACGAAATTGTCCGTCGGATCTTAGTCCTAAAACAAACTAACTTCGTGATTCCCATCTCAAGGGTATCTACCAAAGCCAGCTAGTTCCATGAGCGCTACTATATATTCGCAGCACGACTAAATTAAACTCGTTGGACACATCAGCAATAGAATTAGTGTCTTGGTGCTGTGTGTTGCTAATTCGTGTAATGGAGCTGTTCGTCAGTGCGTACTTTCGGTGCGACTAAAGCCACTGTTGAGTGGCAGTAGTCAAAGCAGTAAACCCTACCCTGCTAATAAATGCCACCAATACTCCCGCCACACAAAAGCAGCCGCGGGCGATCCACCACAGCGGTCTGATTGGCTGAAAAAGTATGTGGTAAAGTGCGTGGGTAAGAGACGGGCTTGCAACAAAGCGGCGTGATGCGTCTACACTTGGGTATTGTAGTGCAGAAGGGATTTTTTTGGGATGTAGAAACTGCCTCTTTGCAGAGGGAGCGCAGAAGGGGCAGATTCCATACGATTTGGGACCTCCTTAAATTCGATATATTGCTGTTTTTAGAGTGTACTAAGTAGATAGTTGTTTTATAATTAGCCTGTCTGTTTTTCAATAATAAAATCCGTGGTATCAGGTTAGCCGGGGTTTCTTACGTGGGCGAAAGGGGAGCGATTTTCTCTAAAGCGAGTGGGAGGCCATTTCCAAAGACTTGACTGGGACCGAATCCGGAGGCGCTTTCTATCCCTCGCCGACCGCCAGAGTCGCAGCCGAGGCCGCCGCACAGTTTAACGTCCCCGTCGGTCCGCTCTGCCGCCAGAATGGGGAACTCCTGTACACGAAATAGCGAGGTGCGTCCGTTTGTGTCTGTGCCTAAACTTTCTCGGTGTGGTCTAACCGTGTGGCCGTTTTCCCTATCGTGTCTAACCATCACAGTCCCAAGTTGTGCTGAGCGAACACGGTGTGCTTTACCAGAGGTGTGTTCTAAAATGTCTTCCCTTAAACCTTTCTTTCCCTTAAACTTATTCACTTCTTTTTTGTATGGCGCTCTTCCTGACATCAGACGCAACGAGCGAGAGCGTGAACGCGACCGTGGTCGATGGTCGGCCCCTAACGTTGAAAGCGTGGATTTAGACACTTTACTAGAAGCTCCTTCCCTCCTGTAGCGAAACGTCGACGCAAAAGTGAGTGTCTAACCCGTCAGGTTTCCTCTTAAATGTTTAACCTGTTCTCATCTAACCTCCCGTCTTGCGCAGACGACAATCTCTATCCGAGCGCTTCCACACGCCTCGACGTCTCGCTCGCAATGGACGCCCACCTCGCCACCGTGTATCCTCGGTGGAAGACTCCAACCCTTTGAACCGCTCTCGAGTCCATCGCAGTCGCACAGAAGCAGGCTACCAACTCCACCGGAAACCTTCGCTCCAAATGGAAGACGATCATACTCCTATCTACCACTCGTACGAAGACCCTGGTTACCTGGCAGGAGACCCAATTGAGCTTCAACCGTTTGACAGCGACTGCATTTTGGGCAGTCCCTTAAACAGTCCGTCGGTCATCCACGCGCGATGGGGGAGCCAGTGGACGACCCAGACGAGGAAAATGTGTGTACGGATTTTGTTCCTAACCCATTTAAACTCGATTTTGCGTCAACTGCATGAAGCAGCACGACGTGATGGATGATGGAGGAGTGGCTGAGAAAAAAGAGTATAAAAAATTGCGAGACCAACAATCTCCAAAACGGCCGCCAATGCACTGGATAACCCCAGCGCAATCCCTATCCCAAGAAGCTCCATCACGATGATGATGGAAATGGGACGCGAGTCGGATATTGATCTGGCGCAACTGTTGGCCCAGAGGAGGGATGTCCTCATGAAATTGGACCAATTGGATCTGGACAGGAAACGTCTCCAGCAGCAGCAGACGGAGCTCACGAGACAGAAAAGCGCTGGACCTTAGGCAGTCGCACCAACCGCAGGACGGCTTACGGTGCGTTGTGAATTTGGAGTTTTAAGGGAATTTGGTGAGTGCTGGAACTTTTATCTGACTTTTTTTTATGCCTTTAGAGGTTCGGCCGAACAAGTTTGACGCCGGTGCTAACGCCAGGAGTAAGTTCCTGTTTAGATGAAAAATGTTTTATGGTGATTTCGTGCCTAACCATTTTTTTTTACCGTTTAGACAATTTGCGCCGCATGAGCTCCCGACCACCAACTTCTGGTCCGATCGTGACTCGTGGCCCATCTGTGATGTTATCACCTCAGAGTTCATCATCTCGCGGTGTGTCTAAGAGTGTGAGTCTTGGAAGCTCGCGCCTGTACGACGACGGAGAGCCGACGGGAGCCATTTGGCTATAGATGGATGGAGACAATTTTGGGGGTCGAAGCGGACGGAGCTGAGACCTTTTTGTACCACTAGCTTTTAAGTGTTGCAAGATGAGTGCAGATTGACGAATTGCAAGTCAACAGAAACAACGACCCAGAAGTGAAGTGGGTGGAAGAACAGCAAAGAGACATCGAAGTCTCTAAAGCGAGAAAACATTTTTTTTCCAGAACGGCGGCCAGCGACTCCTTGAAGGCAAGGCGCGAGTAAATATGTAATATGAGCAACCGTAGTATTATTTGACCCGTCGGCAAGACCATCGCTTCAACTGAATTGACATGCTGGACATGTTTAGGCGAAAGCGACTCTTGGTGTATAAGGATCTTTGGCTAGACACTTGGTCTAACGATGGCTCGAGCATATCACCCTCTGAACGACATTGATGACAATGGGAAAAGATTGCCGAGCTCACTGAAGGTTCGAGTTAGGAATTGTTATTTATGTTGACGTTGAAGTTGATGTTTAACATGGATGGTTGTGCACATTGCGGTTGCTAGCGGAAAAGGAGTTGCTAGCGTTGCTTAAATCTCGTGGTGTTCCAAGCATCTGCGAGTCCATCAGTCGCGAAATCAATTACGCCTGGGCTGTACTCTCTGGGTTTAAGACACTCGCAAACGTTGGCAATTTCTACTTCGCCTGTGGCAGTCAGGCCTTTCGGTACAACCCTGGTTTGGACTTTTCGCTGCCAACGGAATGCAGTTAGCGGTCTTTGCACTGCACAAGTTTGTGCATAACGAACAGGTTTTGGTTCCGGTACTTGACTGCCTCAATATTTACTCAAAACTCCATGGTAAGTAACTAGTTCAATCAATACCACCGTTGCTGTTGATTCGACTGTGTCTGATGACTTTTTCCCTTTTAGTCGACGGTGCACTTGAGTTCTTGGCAGTGGAAGACGCAAAAGAAATTCTCATGAAATGTGTGCGCTTCCATGACAACAAACACGACGTCATTGCTGCAGCCTTGCGAGCACTGGGAAGTCTCGTTATGAACGGTAGACGCTCCGTCGAAAGCGTTGATTTGATGACCGGGAAATTACTTAGTAAATGTTTGTACTGTAGACCTGGTGAAAGAATCAATTTCGACACCTGATCTCGTACTGGAGCTGCTGGGTTTACTAAAGCGTTATGACCACAGTCTCCAGATTTGTCGAGCTGTGTTGATCCCACTGGGCTTCTTTGTTACGGACGGTAGGCTGTTTTGTATAGATGAAAAAAGCTTTGAGGGTTTGCTCTAACGTCAATTTTTTGTTTTTCACTTTCCTTTTAGCATTAATTGCGGCGAGTTTCATCGATAATAACGGTATCGCATTGGCCATGACGGCCATGAAGCAGTATGTCAAGGATACAGAGCTGGTTTGGCATGCAATTGGAACTCTCAATGGACTCCACGCCAAAAGTGGGTCATGCTACTAAAGGATATTATCATTTGACTGTTCATTCATCTTGTTCGAATCTCTTCCTAACACATTCATTTTTTCATCACTTTCTTGTCTGCCTTTTAGCCCTGGACATCCGACTAATCCTCGCCATCTTTAACTTCACAGGCGTTCCCCGCCTCGTTGAAGCTGTGGCATCACATTTGGATACTGAGGAAGTGACTGTGGAAGGTTTCCAACTACTCGCGCGGGTTGCGGCACTACCCGATGCTTATCGTGCCATAAATGAATGCAAGGTGTTGGACCTTGCCTATGTGGCACTCTTTGCCTACTCAGGTGCAGCTCATCGCCATACGCGACTCGCCATTAAGAATACGCTGCACAGCTTCCAGAAATGCGCGCTTTTGACCCCCACGAGTTGGCGCGGCGTGATCGGGCGAGTCGGACCGACATTGCGCTGTATGCACTTTTGCTATTCTGCTTTATGCTCAACTGCGCCTTCGCTCTTTACGACCAGCACTCAAGTGACGTTGTATTAGCAGTACGGCGGTCCGTAGTTGATGTAAAGTGGCAAGCCAGCACCCCCAGAAGGAATGATGGCGACATTACGCGACGTGCACTCAGTTGCAGATGTCTGGGACTTCTTGCAAGGCCCTGTGCAGTCCTCGCTCTTTCAATATACTTGGTATAATGGCGACAGCTTCGCAGATGATGTGGACTCGCAGCTGGGTATGGTAGACCGCACCAACATGCTGCTTGGCGGGGTCGAACTGCGACTTCTTCGCGTTGGCTCGACTGCCTCGTGCAACGACGCGCTCCCGGACCACCAGCAAAATGAGCATAAGTGGTGTTACCCTCCCTACTCTACAGCTGCAGAACACAAAGCTGTTGTCTCACGATCACCGTATTTTGAGGACACATGGAGTGCTGCCCCCACTAGTAATGACTACGAAGTTTACCGTGGAAATCTTGCTGCGTATGCCGGGAGTGGCTATCGTCGATTCCTACGACGGTTGGGCACTAACATCAGCTCCGATATCACCACAACATTGTGTGACTCACGCTGCGAGCTCGCCAAGCTTCGACGTGGTCGGTGGCTCGATGAGAGTAGTCGCGCATTGTTCGTTCGGTTCAATCTCTACAATGCAGCGCTCGACTTACATTGTGTTGTGCAGCTTCTGTTCGAGTTCGGCTTTGCCGCCTCAGGGACTGCGGAAGGTGGCGGAGGAGAGGTCATAGCTTCTGCTGAAGTTACGCCGCTACACTTGAACCAGTATCCGGGGTTGTTCGTGATTTCCCACGCTTTCTGACGGAGCTAGGCATGCTGGTGGGTGTTGTGTGGTTCATGCACAAGCAGCTTGACAAGCTGCTGCAGTACCGACTGTTCTACTTTTTGATTCCCAACCACGTCGCTGACTTCTTGATTGTCGTGCTCTGGGCAAGTATTGCCGTTTTACGCCTCAAGCTGTTCTCGAGGCCGCATTTCCGATGCTGTTAACTCTTGCAGAAGCCTCCGATAGTGGTTATGTTGATCTAGGAGCGAACGTGCACTATTTGCGAACAGAACGGTCTCTTACAGCAGCTTGCGCGGTGCTCATGTGGTGGCGCCTTCTACGACTTGCCAAGACAGTGAAGCCACTCGAGAGCACCGTCGACAAACTCGAGCGAGCGCAGGCTCTGCTGCAGGGCTATGCGCTGTTATTGCTGAATTACGTGTTAGGCTTCGCGCACGTGGGTATGCTTCTCTTCCCATCTGCACGCTCCAGTTTCCGGAGCTACACCGCCGGCATGTAAGTATGACTTGATTTGCATAACCTGCGAGTGGGATTGTCGCTAACTCTGTCCACTTGGCTTTGGTGTTGTGTGCTGAATTATTTATCAGTGCCACGATGGCTAGAACACTTGCTAGGCAGTGGCATCCGTTGGATATGACCGGCCAAGTGGACATGCAGCTTTTCCACTTGCTCTTCCAATTTTCCACCACGTTTGTCGTTCTGGTATGCACTGCACTCACTGTCTTTATTGCGTTGGTGCATCTGACCCTTGATTGTTCTTGTTATACGTCGCGTAGAATATTGTGGTAGCTATCCTACGCGAACGCTTCGACTCATCGCGAGTGAGGGCGAAAACAGCTGCCATCGACGGGTTGGCCATGCTGGAGCTTGCGAAACAACAGCTTGAGGCCCACGGTATGCGAGTCGAAGAAACGTCGTTGGCCAAGGTACACAGCCAGAGTCTTGACATTGTATCCCATCTTTGGTTCGCCACTCATTCGTGCTTATTCAGAAACTTCGAGCCACAGCTGCACGAGGCATTAAGAAGTTCCAGCTCGCAACTCGAGATATTTTGGCTGTGTCGGATGAAGACGAAAAGCTTTCAGACCTGAAGAAGGCGTGGGGGCTTGACCAACCTCACTTGCAGCTCGAATTCGTTCCTGAGGGCGAGGCTGCCGATGTGGATAAAGGCATGACTGAGCTCTCCAGCGATGATTCGTCGAGGTAAGTAAAGATAGCATTAGTCTGCCCTTTTCATTCGTGGCGTTTGGTGCTCACTCTCCGTAACGTTATCAGGTTGCTGGCATTTGCCGAAGAGTATGAGCAGAAGCTCGACCACCAGATTAGCATCTTCTCCTCAAGACTCAGTGATATGCTGTCGAGGCTCGGCACCTTCCAGTTATACCTCGGTGACGAGTTAGGTGCCGACAAAGTCGTTCATGAGATCGTTGATGTGGAACAGATCCAGCAGGTTTCTCAGACTGAAATGCCAGCAGAACTGCCCGACATTAACCAGAAGGATGAGATGCGTGTCGTGGATCTCCCTCGATCGATTCCATCCACGAAGGTTCTGTCCAAGTGCAAGGTTCAGCTGGGCTACCAGGTGCAATCATCAACACCGAAGAGAATGAGTAAGCTGCAGGGTAGGACCCTCAGTCACGCAGCTAATAATGCAGTCCTTCAAACTAATCTACTCGGCGTATAAAAAAGTCTTTGATTTGACACATTTACCCCACGTCATGAACTTTGGTACTATTTCTCATCCTTGGGGATGTTCATTTTCGTCGAGACGAAGCCCATAAGCGCCACCGACGTGGAGAACATGACCAAGCGTGGCGCAACCAGAGGACCAGCGATGCGCAGAAAGTCACGGAAGCTCCATGCCGTCACGTTCTTGGGCACCTCGTAGGTCAGCAGGTGCGCTAAGTAGCGGTTGAGGACTTTGCCCTGGGCCGAATACGCGGCAATTGCAGAGACGCTGCCGACGGCCAAACTGCTGGCACTCTTGGGAGGTGCCTCTCGGGCGTTCGGGGGCAGAGCCAACGCTGTGCCGACCTGGTACATGCCGTACCCTGTCGCCGTGCCGGCCCCCACACTTCCGACGATAAATAGCGGGAGGACCATAGGTTTTAACTTGCTTCGAGCTGACGTGTAGGAATGGGAAGGAGGGCTACAAACTGATTGTAAGTTAGTTGTGGGATGCACACAAGGTCCAAAATGATGGGTGTCAGCTTCAGAATATTGTAGCAATTTGCTATTAATGCATTTGATGACCCTGTGCTGACACTCTCATGGACACAAAGGTCCATGTGGACAACACACAAGCGATTCATTGTGACTTTGTATACACTTACAAAAATCAAAAGACATTTGGTAGGACGGATGTCATTTGAACAGCATAGTATAAATAAGTGATTCATCGTTTCACTGTTTGATTGGTTGTGGCGCGCTCTTCCTGAGCAATTGAGCTCATTCGCAGTTTATCCTCATAACCACAACGTTGCTGGGTTAGCCCTGGAAATCAAAGGGTGGTGGATGTGATCTTAATGACGTGGTCTCGTAGTGTATGCTACTACAGTTATCTATGTGTGTGTTTTTTAGCAGAGGTTCCTATGATTATAGTAGCTAAAGACAAGAAATTGCCAAGTCTAAAGACGATGCTGACTACTCTTGCTATTATTCGCTAGACAGTATATGATGGAACTCTCAACACAGCACCACTACCACTAGATAGGTTATAGTACAAATGCAATGGTGGGGCAACAAGGCAATTTGTAGTTGGTATAGTGCCAACTACGTCCGTGTCATCGCCATAAGAACGTTCTGTCCCAGTCAATATCACAGGTTATCGAGCTTTTCGCTCTATGTACCCACATACAATCGGAATCATTCTTTCCTCTCATCCCTGTTATCACCTCTCAGAGGTTCTTCAAGATCGTCGACTCCAGCCATTCCACGTTCATCTTTGTTTCCCTCATATCCAAAAGTTGGTACCATGGCGGACGAGACGCCTGCTGCTGCTGCTCCTGCTGCTCCTGCTGCTGCTCCCGACGCTGCTCCCGACGCTGCAGCTCCCCCGCCCCCGCCAAGATGAGCAAGAACGCCCTGAAGAAGGCTCTCCGCGCTGAGAAGAACGGCGGCGCCAAGCCTAAGAAGGAGAAAGATCCGAACCGTTGGGCCCCCAAGAGCGACAAGAAGAAGAAAAAGAGAGCCCTGCGAAACCGAAAGTACCAACTTTTGTCAATGACACACCCAAGGGCGACAAGAAGAGCATGACCGATCCCATGCTGGCTGCTTACAACCCTGTGGCGGTGGAGGCTGCGTGGCAGGACTGGTGGGAGGCCTCTGGCTTCTTCTCATGCTCAGATGAAAAGATCAAGCACGCCAAGCCGGACGAACGCTTCGTGATGGTCATCCCTCCCCGAACGTCACAGGATCACTACACTTGGGCCACGCCCTCACAGTGGCCATCCAGGACGCGCTCACCCGCTGGCACCGCATGCTGGGTCATGCCACGCTCTGGGTGCCTGGCACGGACCACGCGGGTATCGCCACCCAATCGGTGGTGGAGAAGCGGCTACTGAAGGAAGAAAACAAGAGTCGCCATGACTTGGGCCGCGAGAAATTCCTGGAGCGCGTCTGGGACTGGAAAAACCAGTACGAGAGCCGCATCCACCACCAATTCCGCAGTGTTGGCTGCTCGGTGGACTGGGATCGCAAGTATTTCTCCATGGATGACAACTGCTCCCGTGCTGTGCGTCACACCTTCTGCCAGTTGTTTGAGGAAGGACTCATCTACCGTGCCACACGGATGATCAACTGGAGCTGCAAGCTCAAGACGGCCTTGTCCGAGATTGAAGTGGACTACATTGACATTGAGAAGCGCACCAAACTTGCTGTGCCCGGACATAACCCGGAGCGCAAATACGAGTTTGGTGTGCTCACATCGTTCGGATACACTGTGGAGGGGTCGGATGAACAGATTATTGTGGCTACGACGCGTCTTGAGACCATGCTCGGTGATTCGGGTGTGGCAGTTCACCCGGAGGACTCGCGCTACAAGCACCTGCACGGCAAATTTGCGATCCACCCTTTCAACGGCCGTCGCATTCCTATTGTGCTGGACCCGGTGCTGGTCGACATGTCCTTTGGTACTGGTGCCGTGAAGATCACGCCGGCTCACGACCCGAACGATTACGAGTGTGGCAAGCGGAATAACCTTGAGTTCATCAACGTGCTCACGGATGAAGGTGCCATCAACGAAAATGGCGGTGAGTTTGCTGGTATGATGCGTTACGACGCGCGTATTGCTGTTGAGAAGGCGCTGGAAGCCAAGGGACAGTACCACGGCAAGGAGGACAACAAGATGCGTCTGGGTATCTGTTCGCGCTCGGGGGACATTATCGAGCCCCTGGTCAAGCCGCAGTGGTTCGTCAATTGCGACCAGATGGCGAAGGACGCCATGGCCGCCGTCACAAACAAGGAGCTGACGATCCTGCCCGAGACACACGAGAAGACGTGGTTCCGCTGGCTAGAGAACATTCGTGACTGGTGTATTTCGCGCCAGTTGTGGTGGGGTCACCGCATCCCGGCCTACTTCGCCACTGTTAAAGGTGAGGGCTTCATCGACCGGAATGCTGAGGACGCTTCGAGCCGCTGGTTTGCCGGTATTTCGGAGGAGGACGCGCGCAAGAAGGCGGCTGCCAAGCTGGGCGTTGCTGAGGACCAGATTGAACTTGAGCAGGACGAGGATGTGCTAGACACGTGGGTGAGCGCCGGTCTGTTCCCCTTCGCGGTGTTTGGCTGGCCTAATGAGTCGGATGACTTTAAGAACTTCTATCCGACGGATCTACTGGAGACCGGTTACGACATTTTGTTCTTCTGGGTGGCACGCATGGTATTCATGGGCCAGAAAATCACGGGCAAACTGCCATTCAAGACGATCTACCTGCACTCGATGGTGCGTGACAAGTACGGCCGAAAGATGTCCAAGAGTCTGGGTAACGTTGTAGACCCACTGGAAATCATTTCCGGCTGCACACTGGAAGAACTGTTTACGAAGCTCGAAAACGGTAATCTGCCAGCGAAGGAGGTGGAGAAGGCTAAGAAGGGCCAGAAGCTCGATTTCCCTGAGGGCATCCCTGAGTGCGGTGCCGACGCTCTTCGTTTTGGTCTTCTGGCTTACACACAACAGGGCCGTGACATCAATCTAGACATTGGCCGTCTTGTGGGATACCGTAACTTTTGCAACAAGCTGTGGAATGCTGTGCGTTTTGCGATGTCTAACCTTGAGGGTGGTTTCTCAGCGGCCGAGAACGTGGCTGACACGGTGCTGGCCAACGCGGTGGTGGGCTCGCGACCGTTTCATCCTGAGCCGTTTGAACCAAGCCATCAAGGTGTGCAATGACTCGTTCGCTGCGTACGAATTCGGCGAGCTGACCAACGCATTGTACACCTTCTGGCTATACGACTTGTGTGATGTGTACCTCGAGCTTTTGAAGCCTGTCATTGGTGGTGATGACGAGGAGGCTAAGCTAACGGCTCAGCAGACGCTGTACATTTGCCTGGAGTTCGGTCTGCGTCTGCTGCACCCGACCATGCCGTTTGTGACGGAGGAGCTGTGGCAGCGTCTGCCTGGTAAGCGCTCAACTGCAAGTATCACTATCGCGCCGTACCCACTGCCTATGGAAGGCTGGTCGAACCCGGAGGTGGAGACCAATATGGAACTGGTGAAGGATGTCATCCACGCCGCTCGATCGGTGCGTGCTGAGTACGGCCTGGCGAACAGTGTGCGGCCACAATTTTTCATTAAGTGCAGTGACGATGAGGTGAAGGCGGTCATGGAGGCGCAGCTGGATGACTTTAGCACGCTGGCCAAGGCTGGTGACTCCAAATGTATCGTGAGTGAGGAGGCGCCGCAGGGCTGTGCCATGCACAGTGTCAACGACAAGGTGCAGATCTTCGTGCTGTTGGCTGGTCTTGTGGATTTCGCGAACGAAATCTCAAAGCTTGAGAAGAAGCTGACGAAGATCGCGCCGTCGCTTGCCAGTCTGGAGAAGAAGATGGGCCGTGAAGACTACGCCACCAAGGTCCCCGAGAATGTGCGCGAGGCGGATGCCGCCAAGAAGGAGGCTTTGCAGACAGAGGAGGCTGGTATCCACCGTGCCATTGCCGAGTTCAAGCGTCTACTTTAGGTTGGTTAGTCTTGCGAGTCAACGCGTTTTCTTTTCAAGTTAGCGAAGAGCTCTCTATTCTTTGAAAGTATACTTTGCATGGACTTAAATCTGGTTGTTACTGTGACCAAGAAGCCCGGCTGGAACTTGCAGCGGGCCACTTACGAAGTGGAATTGTTCGCGGGGTGGTGTACAGCACTTTTGTTTGGTGTCGGGCGTTTGAGGTGTGACGTATCGAATGTAGATGGCCCTATCGCTTACATGTAGTTGCCGCTATACACTCTGCATTATCGAGACCAGTGTCTTGTGGTAAACTTCCTAGCGGATACCTTTGATTTTGTGTGTCTTGACGGCGATTAAAACGGCAGGACATTGTTGGCTCATCCACTTTATCCAGTCGGACTCGAGTTTCAATTTGGCGCTTGAGCCGTGGATGACTCGCGATCGGAACGGCTGTCATCTGAATGCTTTCACTGTCTATCAAGGTCGCCCTCGATAGGTAAGTACACGTATCTACATTAAACAAATTTTGTTTATTGAGGGCATACACGATGTATCTTACACCGTGCACTGAAGAATCCTGAAGCTGCTTTCTCATTCTCTATCAGGACTCCTGTACAGGTCCTGGGTCGGTCTGACTGGCACGTGCCAATGACCCTCCCCGCCTCAAGTCCCTGGGCGAATGATCCTTGTGCCCGCCCACACATCATTGCTGGCAGCGTGCGCTAAGTAGCGCGGTCTGTTGCTTGGTGACCGCGAAGTGTAGTTCTATACTGTTCAAGGTCTGCTTGGAAAGGGCCTTCAACTCGACGTCACAAGCAACTCCGTTCCTATCGTTGAACCTGGAATAATTCCTGTGTCGTCGTCGCTGCTAACAGCAACAGATGCTGCACTCAAGTGAGCGTGGTTGCGGTCCGTAGTGTCCATTCTCTGACTAATATTTCGCGTCAAAAACTTCAGAAATTCATGATGACGCTCCGTGTGTTTGCTACAAGTGAGTAAGTGTTCGAGTGTCCTGGCTCAGAACTATGGACAGGTAAGAAGTTTTACCACAGAATACACAGTGTTCTGGCTGCATGAAGCAATGGCAGCCTTCTCTTTGCAGCTAAGTAGCTACTGAAGTTAGTACGGCAATACACAGCATCTTTTAATCGAGGTCTCAACAGTGACAAGCATCAGTGCGAACATGATTGAAAAATCATTTGTTTCTTCCTTGAAGGCTTTGATCCCCCGCGACAGCTCCTTTGTTATCGCAAACGGATTGAGAGGTAACTTGCATCGCACTAGCTAACCAATGTGATACGCTGCTTGGGGTCCACTGCCAATGGAGACTCCACGGCCCTCGCCAAACACCCTCTCGACCACAACGCTCACTTTTCAATTCGCCCACACACTCCGAACAAGCACAAGCAACAAGCACCCCGAAGATGCTCAAGTCGTGGCTATCCGCCGTGTTCTACACAGCACTGAGCCTAGTGGTCTTCAACGGCGGCAACACGGTCGTTGCTGATGAATGGGATGCCCAAGTAGACGCCATCATGGCCAACTTCACCAACGTTGATATTGTGGGTCAAATGACCCAGATCGCCGGCTACGGTCTCATTAACTCAACGTACGAGCTCGACGAGGAAGCGGTGCGCGGCTTCGCGAAGTACCATGTGGGCTCATACCTGAGCCCTCCTATGTCTGATCTGGGAGAAATCGACGGCAAGTGGGGCTGGACGACGGTCGAAATGCGCGCATTCGTGCAACGCATCCAGGAGATCGTCATGGAAGAAAACGGTGGCCACCCGATGATCTACGGCACAGACTCTGCGCATGGTAATGCTCTCGTGACGGACACTGTGTTCTTCGGTCAACAGATCAATGGTGCAGCCACATTCAACCCGGACCTGTTGTATGAGCAGGGTCGCATCACTGCTCGTGACACGCTTGCTTCGGGTATCCCATGGATCTTCGACCCTGTGCTCGATATCATGCACAACCCTCTGTGGCCGCGTGTGTACGAGACCTTCGGCGAAGATCCACACCTGGCTTCGGTCATGGGTTCTGCTGTTGTGCGTGGTATCCAGAACTACAACCAGTCTGCTGCGTGCATGAAGCACTGGATTGCGTACGCCTGGAACCCGACTGGTCACGACAAGGACGGTGTGACAATGTCGGACTTCGATCTGTTGAACACGTACTTCCCTTCGTTTAAGACTGCTGTCGATGCCGGTTTGCTGACGGGTATGGAGAACTATATCTCCGTAAACGGAGTCCCAATTGTCGAGAACACCAAGCTGTTGAAGACTTTGCTGCGTACCGACCTTGGCTTCGATGGCTTGATGGTGACGGACTACGGTGAGATCAATGCTCTGCAGAATTTCCACCGCACTGCCCGTACTGAAAATGAAGCAACCAAGTTCTCCCTTGAGCGCACGTCGATTGATATGAGTATGGTGGCTTCGGACCTGTCGTTCACGAACGGCACGAACAAGTTGATTGAGGAGAACCCGGAGATCGTTGACGGCCTCAAGGAGTCGGTGCGTCGCATCATCAAGACGAAGCTGAAACTCGGTTTGTACGATAGCCCGATGCCCGGTGCTGAGTACGTTGACATGGTTGGCAACGATGACGATGTCGCTGCCGCTTTGGCTGGTGCCCGTGAGTCGATCGTGCTGCTCCAGAACAACGATAGCACGTTGCCTATCTCGAAGAATGCTTCGGTGTTCTTGACGGGTCCTAGTGCGCACAACATCGGCTACCAATGCGGCGGCTGGACTCTTCAGGTCCAGGGTGTGTCGGGTAACGATATGTTCTCGCACGGTGTATCGGTGAAGCAGGGCTTCGAGGCAATTGCTGGCACTGATGCTTTCACGTACTTCAACGGTCTGAACATCACCGGCAGCTACACCGATGTTGATCTGGCGACTGCTAAGGAGTACGCCAGCAAGGCCGAATACACGATCGCTGTCATCGGCGAAGAAGTTTACGAGGAAAAGACCGGCGATATCGATGACCTTGCTCTGCCTGCTGGCCAGATTGAGTACGTGAAGGAGCTAGCGTCCACGGGTACAAAGGTGATTGTTGTGCTGTTCGAAGGTCGTCCGCGCTTGCTTGGTGACCTCCCCGAAAATGTGTACGCTGTGATCAACGGTATGTTGGCTTGTGAACAGGGTGGCAAGGCTGTTGCCGAGATCATCTACGGCGATGTGAACCCGAGCGGTCGTATGCCTATCACATACCCCAAGGATTCAGGCAACGTCTTGATCTCATACCGCCACCGTGTGACTACGCAGTGTGCATCGGGCGACTATTGTGAGCCGCAGTGGACATTCGGCCATGGTCTCAGCTACACGAACTTCACCTACTCGGACATGAACCTCAGCACGACGAACGTGACATCCAGCTCTGACTCGATGAACGTATCCGTGACGGTGACAAACTCTGGCAGCGTGGCGGGCAAGGAGACGGTGATGCTGTTCCTCACACAGCCGTACCGCTCCATCTCGGTGCCGGAGGTGAAGCAGCTGAAGAAGTTCTCGAAGATCAGTCTGGAGGCGGGTGCATCCGAGACGGTGTCATTCGAGTTGACGGCTGCGGACTGGAGCGTGTACTACCCTCAGATTGGGAAGGGTCTGAAACTGGTTGCTGAGGACGCGGACTATGTAGTAGCGATCAAGCCAGAGACGGACTGTGATGTGTACAACGAGACTGCTGCTGCGAACCCGTTGTGTGCGACGTTTGCTCTTTCGACGGGTGAGTACCCGTTCGGCTCGCTGGTGTACGAATAGATCTTCTTCTGTCGTCGAGGAAAAAGTGTCATGCGCCATTCGTAGCTTGGTCACTAGAGTTTTATAGATCGGCCCACGATCAGACAGACAGCGTTAATCTAGATAAGTTAGTTGACCAGCTTCATAATTCCTCACAGCGATCATCATCATTATTAACCCCTGGCACTGAGACGCGAAATTGGTACGAGTCTTTGGGCTATCGTTCATGTGAACTCCAATAGAATCCATGGCGCTGACAGCTGGTTCGCACCACACTACTACACTACCGGTGATGGAAGCGCAGCTTCAGCTTCAAGTGAGCCTTTCCCCATCTCTGGTAGAGAATCGCTGGTTGGGGCGTGTGTTCGCGATGAAGACGCGATCTTGAAGTGGGCAAATAATTCTAGCGGATTCGGAGATAAATGGGGCTGATCCTGCGTGCATCACCATCGACATGCAGTTCGTTTTGGCCTCGCCCCCCCAAAGATCAATATAACGTTGTCACCTTTTCGGTTGAGTGTCAGATACATGTAACCCGACGCTCAATAAGCTACAGTACTTCGACACAAACGGTTCTGAATGCATTAATGCACACTCGAAAATGCTATTTGGAGCTGTTTGGAGTAAGCTATTGAATGCGTTAAATTATTTTCGCGAGCCTACATGTGCATGTAAGTGGCACTGTACATGTTGCTGCTAATTGACCACCACGCCACTGATCAGCGTCGTGGAGCGATAGGTTGTACTTTGAAGTAGGGGGCAACGCTACTCTACCAAAGCCAGTATCACCTACAAGCTTTTGCTTGCCACGAATTGTACCGAAGCAACCCGTATGCGCAGTAAGGCTGCCAACAAGTTTCGTTTGATTAATGGCACACCCATGGTGCTTGGAGAAACTAAAAAATGACGATGTACATGATCGACCGTAATTGCTATTTTGTCATCACCATGCTCGTCCCTGCTTACTCAGCGAGCAACCCGGGTTCCAATGCACGATGATGGTGTCCAGGAGGAGACGTGGCTGCCATGTGGAATTCGTGCTCATCTGCAAGACATCCAACTGCAACGTCGGGCTTGATTGATCCGGTGACATAATCGGTAGAGCATTGCACCGGTACATGCATGATTCGCGCCGTTAACCACCAGCAAAAGTCAGCGCTTATCACCGCCGGCGTGAACGGTATACACTGTTGTTACGAGATCTATGCAAGTTTTGGTCAATGCTATCGATGCAGATTGCCAGGCATTGGTATCTTCAGTACTCTCCGTCTTGACATGCAAGTGCTGGGCAAAGGAACCCGCCTGGCACAAAAGCATGCATCAACCATTCTATGCAAACTGAAGTTGCTTGGCGTGGTTGAAGCTGTTAGATTAACCCCTTTTTATTAACATTTGCATGTCACGCATCCACGCGAATGAACACACAGCAGAGGCTGCCCTGAGCACACACACCAAGCCTTTCGTCAAGAAGGTCTGCTGCTCACTGCTCCTTGTCGAGAGTTTGCATCGATGGAGTTCACTTTTCAATTCGCCTTCCTTCTCGGACATCGGACAAGAACAAGCACTCCAAGATGCTCAAGTCATGGCTGTCCGCCGTGTGCTACACAGCACTGAGCCTAGCGATCTTCAACGGCGGCAACACGGTCGTTGCTGACGAATGGGATGCCCAAGTAGACGCCATTATGGCCAACTTCACCAACATCGACCTTGCGGGTCAAATGACGGAGATCGCAGCGTACGGTCTCCTCAATTCCACGAACCAACTGGACGAGGAAGCCCTCCGAGGTTTCGCGAAGTATCATGTGGGCTCATACCTGAGCCCTCCCATGTCAATTAAGGGAGAAATCGACGGCAAGTGGGGCTGGACGACGGTCGAAATGCGCGCATTCGTGCAACGCATCCAGGAGATCGTCATGGAAGAAAACGGTGGCCACCCGATGATCTACGGCACAGACTCTGCCCACGGTAATGCTATGGTCATGGACACTGTGTACTTCGGTCAACAGATCAATGCTGCCGCCACGTTCAACCCGGATCTGGTGTATGAGCAGGGTCGCATCACTGCTCGTGACACGCTTGCTTCGGGTATCCCATGGATCTTCGACCCTGTGCTCGATATCATGCACAACCCTCTGTGGCCGCGTGTGTATGAGACCTTCGGTGAAGACCCGCACCTCATCTCGGTTATGGGTGCTATCTCCGCGGCATTCAGAGCTACAACCAGTCTGCTGCGTGCATGAAGCACTGGATCGGTTACTCGTGGAACCCCACGGGCCACGACAAGGACGGTGTCGAGATCTCGGACTATGATCTGATGAACTCGTACTTCCCGCCGTACAAGGCTGCAGTGGATGCTGGTCTGCTGACAGGAATGGAGAACTACATTTCTGTAAACGGCGTTCCTGTTGTCGAGAACACCAAGTTGCTGAAGACTTTGCTGCGTAATGATCTTGGTTTCGAGGGTTTAATGGTGACCGATTACGCGGAAATCAACCACCTAAACAGCTTCCACCGTACTGCTCGTTCGACAGATGAAGCGACCAAGTTCTCTCTTGAGCGCACGTCGATTGATATGAGTATGGTGGCTTCGGACCTGTCGTTCACGAACGGCACGAACAAGTTGATTGAGGAGAACCCGGAGATCGTTGACCGCCTCAAGGAGTCGGTGCGTCGCATCATCAAGACGAAGCTGAAACTCGGTTTGTACGATAACCCGATGCCCGGTGCTGAGTACGTTGACATGGTTGGCAACGTTGACGATGTTGCTACTGCTCTTGACCTGGCCCGTGAGTCAATGGTTCTGCTCCAGAACAACGATAGCACGTTGCCTATCTCGAAGACTGCCTCAGTTTTCCTGACGGGCCCCAACTCCCACGACATCGGTCGCCAGTGCGGTGGCTGGACGGTCCAGGCCCAGGGTGTGTCGGGTAACGATATGTTCTCGCACGGTGTATCGGTGAAGCAGGGCTTCGAGGCAATTGCTGGCACTGATGCTTTCACGTACTTCAACGGTCTGAACATCACCGGCAGCTACACCGATGTTGATCTGGCGACTGCTAAGGAGTACGCCAGCAAGGCCGAATACACGATCGCTGTCATCGGCGAAGAAGTTTACGAGGAAAAGACCGGCGATATCGATGACCTTGCTCTGCCTGCTGGCCAGATTGAGTACGTGAAGGAGCTAGCGTCCACGGGTACAAAGGTGATTGTTGTGCTGTTCGAAGGTCGTCCGCGCTTGCTTGGTGACCTCCCGAAAATGTGTACGCTGTGATCAACGGTATGTTGGCTTGTGAACAGGGTGGCAAGGCTGTTGCCGAGATCATCTACGGCGATGTGAACCCGAGCGGTCGTATGCCTATCACATACCCCAAGGATTCAGGCAACGTCTTGATCTCATACCGCCACCGTGTGACTACGCAGTGTGCATCGGGCGACTATTGTGAGCCGCAGTGGACATTCGGCCATGGTCTCAGCTACACGAACTTCACCTACTCGGACATGAACCTCAGCACGACGAACGTGACATCCAGCTCTGACTCGATGAACGTATCCGTGACGGTGACAAACTCTGGCAGCGTGGCGGGCAAGGAGACGGTGATGCTGTTCCTCACACAGCCGTACCGCTCCATCTCGGTGCCGGAGGTGAAGCAGCTGAAGAAGTTCTCGAAGATCAGTCTGGAGGCGGGTGCATCCGAGACGGTGTCATTCGAGTTGACGGCTGCGGACTGGAGCGTGTACTACCCTCAGATTGGGAAGGGTCTGAAACTGGTTGCTGAGGACGCGGACTATGTAGTAGCGATCAAGCCAGAGACGGACTGTGATGTGTACAACGAGACTGCTGCTGCGAACCCGTTGTGTGCGACGTTTGCTCTTTCGACGGGTGAGTACCCGTTCGGCTCACTGGTGGCTGAGTAAGTAAGTTTTGAATGATCGGAGGATACCGCATGTGCTTAGAACAAAAACAATAATTTGTAAAGTCAACCACACTCTACTACGGAAAAATGGTTTTGAAAGCGTGTTAAGCGATGTTTGCTGCTTGAGTGTAGCGCAAACTGTATCCATGGGAGCGATACAGACAACTCCCACAATCGTATTCTAACCTTTAATTCTTATGTATGGATCGAGCGCTTTGCTACAACTGTACCGACGTCTGCGCAGAGTTTTATAGTAGAACAGTTTCAGATTCTAACGTGTACTAGCGCTGCAAAACCATTAGGGGTCAATCGAGCAAAAACTACCCCAACAAATAACATGTTCTTGCAGCAATCGCTTGTCGTGCATGATGTAAATCGATATGCTCTAGCAGCCTACTAAGCCCGGAGTTCTCTCTTCACGAGCGAGCCTTGCAATCGGTGCCGTCAACGATTTCCGGGCTAATCACATGCAAACGTTTTATAACCTCTCAACCATTGGCTTGTCTGGTCATCTGTCTTCACATGTAGTAGGAAGTCCCGTAGCCTAGTCGTCCTTGACGATAGGCGCCTTCTTACGCTGTCGGACCTTGCCTTCCTTGTTATCATTATCCACAGCCTTTGCGTTTTCCTCTCCTTCCTCGTCCTCCGCACCACTGTCCTCCTTCCCATCATCCGGCTTCGGTCCCTTCGACCCGCAGAACAGGGAGAAGAGAGCAAACGTCGCCAGCACCGAAACACCAACAATGGACCCAAGTGCAATCATAGGGTTTTCATTGGCGTATGCTGCGAAATCCGTGGACAGTGTCTCTAGTGCCTTCATGACACCACCCTCGCCATCATCCTTATCGCTTTTCCCCGTCTTTGCCTTCAGATCCTCTTCCACAGCGTGCTTTGGCGCCCACATCAACTCTGCAAACTCCTGCGCCTTCTTCAGATCATTCCCAAGCCAGAAGTTGTCGAACGTGATGCCATCAGTCATGGTCCACACCTCCACGGCCAGCGCTCCAATGGGGTCCATGCGCGCCGGGTGGTCATCTTTAAAGTAACTCGGGTTCGGAATCTTGCGCGGTACCCACTCACCCTTATAGGCTGGGTTGGGGATGTACGGTGCGTAGAACTTGCCCTTGTATACCGGGTTGGCCTTTGTGGGGCGCTTCCACTCACCACAACCAACCGCATCCACACATTTCGGGTTAGGGATCAACGGTACCACAAAATCACCGTCATCCTCGTCATCCCAGTCCTCCGGCTTCATCACGTCCGGGTCATTGATTACTTCCAGCTCGTCATCTAGCCAGCCATCAGGTTTGACAGCATCTTCATCCAGGATCCGAGCCGGGGCATCCTCATCCCAATCGTCCGGTTTGACGGCGCTTGGGTCGCGGATCTTCTTTTCGCTCACCCAGTCCGCAGGCTTCGAGTCCTCTGGATCGTCAATCTCCTTCTCAGGGATCACCGACGGTAAGAAACCGTCGAAGAAACTGCCACTCTTGACCGACTTCTGGTCCACAAACACTTCGAACGTATTATCATCGCGGATCACTGCCGTGTACAAGTGAGTGTCCTTATCGCTCTTAATGCGGGGCGCCTCCATCATGTGTTTCTCCTCGTATTCCTGCGTCACAAGGTTCTTGTGTTGGAAGATCAGATGCACTTTGTCACTGTTGCCGCACTTATCCGGTCCAAACATGATCACGAATGGAGACGCATCACTGAAGGCTGAAAAGTCCTGGCTTTCTTCCTGAGCACGCAGCAGCTTCACGTAGGCACCACCACAGTCCAGTCCCTTCTGCATCTTCATCTCATACTGTACCACCAGTTCTTTCTTGCCGTCACTACCGTCCACCACCAGGGGCTCGTCCAGCTTTACGCCCAACCCGTAGTGACTGGCAGGTTTTCCAACACCAGGCCGTGATTCGGCGCCAGATGCACTGCCCCCAGATTCACTTCGTTAATCGCCACATCTTGCGTCGAGTATTTCTCGTGGGAGCTCTTGAACCAGCGAGTCCCGTCGAAGAGATCCGGAGTCTCGAAGGTCTCGATGAAGAGCGTCCTTGGTAAGCGTCTCGATCTGCTGCTGGCGCTCTGCTTGGGCCGTATCCTTAGCAGTCATCTCCTCCGCCTTTGCAGCTTCGTCCGCCTGCGCCATATGCGCGAGCAGCGCCGTCAGCAGCGCTACGACCGTCTTGACCTTCATTCTCTTTGGTCTCTCTTCCTCCCTCCTGCCTTCAACTTCTAGAATGTTTTCTTAACAACCAATCACCGTCTAGACGACAGTCTTCGATGCTATGATTCGTGAAAACCAAAATAACAAAATAACAAAATAATAAAATAATAAAATAACAAAATAGGAAGAGTATCAGCAGTACTCAGATCGATGTAGAGACCAACCGAGACCATTGATGAGGGCACCAGAATGTCCACCACCCGAGCAGTCGAAGCAGGGTAGGGAAGATCGGACGGGGCTATCAATTTACATTCCTCGAGATTGGACACGTGTCCAAAATATCGTTGCCGCCGCCCTGTAAACCGATCTACTTGGTCATCTGTGTCATTATTGTTGAAGATACCCAGCGCTCGGTCGAGCAGCGAGCAATTTGACGCCACCTCTAATATAGAACTAACTAACTGCTACGTTCCGTACGTATTGCTCTTCAGACTAATTGGCTTCACCTTGACGTGTCCAGGCTTGGGCAAAGTGTATGCGTTCTTGTCGATTTTGCGGTGGCGAGTCAACGGTGAAGGCGCGAGTGGTGGTGTCGACGGCTGCGCGTCTCCGCGGCCGCGATGAACTGTTCTGTACTCTGTTCTACGTCTATTGAGGCTTCCGCTGTCTCCTTCACACGATCAGCCATGTCTGCCCAGCGCACGTGGACTAGCGCTAACGAGTAGCTGCTGACCTTGAAAAGCTCCATACTCAACACACCCACCCACAGAGCAGGAAAACCGTAACCCATTGTGATGCCTCCAACATAGGCGACCGGCAGGTTGATGAACCACGTGCCGATGGCACTGACCCAAAATACCGTGTGGACTTGACTGGAGACAGGATTGCAGTCAGACAACAATGTTAGAGATGCAGATTTTTACAGTGGTGAAGGGTATTAAAGCGGACTACGGACCTCATCCCGGTGAGGGCTCCAGCACCGAGAACCTCTATAGCTTCAAAGCTGCATGCCACAACGAAGACGGGCAAAACGAGTTTGCACGTCGTGAGAAGATCCTGATCTGTCGTGTAGAGGAGATGATGTGCTGGTCCATGACACTCGTGACGACTGCGATCACGGCCACCACAACTCCCGTGCAGAGAAACCCCAAAGCAGTAATGCGGCGAGCCAGATCCGGCTTGCCAGCGCCCAGGTAGTTCGCGACGCGAGCCTGCGTGGCACAGCCATACCCCAGAAAAGCGCCCAAAGTAGTCCCCACAGTCCCGAAATGACAGCATTGGCAGCAATGACACGGGCACCCATCGTAGCTGCCACCATCGCCACCAACGCGTTGGCCATATTGGATACGAAACTGTTGCTAGCAATTGGCCCGGCTACCTTGATAAAAATGCGGAGGCGAGAAAGAGTGAGTGCACGGAAATTCCAACCATTCCAGGCTCGACGGTGATATCCTTTCAGCAGAATGGCGTAGCAAAAGAGTGCGATCGGCTGGAACCAGCACGCCACGACGGTAGCAATCGGTGACCCAATGAAGCCTAAACCGCGCCATGAACCAATGCCATAGATGAGTACGTAATTGCTACCTGCAGCTACGAAGATGGAAACAAGTCCCACAACGGTTGTGGGCAACAAGACCCCAACGGATTGCAAATATTGTCTGAAGGGGAGAGTATTAGAGCAACAAATTAGTTGATAATGAAGCAGCAACGCATTTACACCCTACCGCCGATACATACCTGAGACAGCAGTAGGCAAGCGAGGGAAAATGGAGCCGGAAAGGATGCGCGCAAACGTGGAGGCAAGTGCGATGACTTCCTGATCATCCGTGGCGTACTCGAGAACGTAGCCAACACACCAATACCACACCGCGACCGGGATGGATAGTATGGTCGTGACCACAAGCCCAAATTGCAGCCAAATGCCCGTAAGTTCCCGATTCCCAGCGCCCCACGACTGGCTACACAACTATCGAGATAAATAGTTAGCATTCTCAGGTGTATGCTGCTGCTACGAGTCATACTCCGTAAAAACGTACCGTATTAAGCGCAGAAGCAGAGGCCCACACAGAATAGAGAGCAGGACTCGTCCAGAGTTGAGCAAGTGAGGCAGCAGCTAGTTCTTTGACCCCAAGATGACCCAGGAATATCGAGTCGATGGAGGTGAGCGTTGCTCGAGCCAGCGTGGAAACGCTCACTTGGATCGCCATTGAAGAGAGATCGAGGAAGTCATTCCAGGCTGGTGGCTGCTGAGGCCGTGCATAGCTCGATGGTTGCTTCTTTAGGAGCAGGGTGGTCTCCATGACGCGAATGTCAAGTGTGAAAGTGTCAGGAGATAAGATGCGGGGATGATGATAGGAGTTAAGTTGATGCCAAATTTGCGTTCTCCAAGATAGCAGTCAAGCGCCCGAAACACCCGCCAACGGACCACGGGGTGTCCTGAGCAACGCCAGAAGGATGGGCGCCGCTTTGGCTTCACATGGGCTGTCCGGTCAGCAGCTCCAGGAATTGTTGTGCGAGTATGTTGGCCATTCAAGGAAGGCGGCAGATGAGTGTGCGCATATCTTTCGGGGATCCCTTGGTATGTACAGCGACGAACTAAGTGACACATCTATCGTGAGCACTCGGAAACCGTCTTACCCACGACACGTCCAGCTGGCCCAGTTTGAGGAGGTGTTCGGGATGCTGGTAGCCGATCCAGAGCCCCACTTCCGCTTCTTCCACCACGGAAAAATACCATCCACAGAGCCCCCAAACTAAAACCGGAGGCAACAGTGTGCGCGCATCGCGTGTTTTGTGCCGTGGCAATACTTATGAAAGCAGACCTACATGCAAAGATCGACTTCGTGCTGCGGCTGTACGCAGACATCACGGGAGGTTTTACGCCCGAGGCAAAAAGCTCGCTGCTGAAAGATTTCATCACGACAGTTGAAGGAGTCCTGCAACTCGCGGATTCGATCCCGAGTGGCGTACTCGCCTCTATAGAGGTATAAACAGCATACTGCGCAAAAGCCGCTGAGAATTCTTGGTGCGTCTGACATGTTATTTATGCTGACAAAATTCACGGCCTCGAGCAGAAAGCGTTCTGGAGTGACGAGCCGGAAAAGTTGATGACGGTGGTTGAGCTGTACGATGTTTGCCTGACAAACCCCCAAATCAGCGCAATGCTGCACAGCATCCATGCGCTTATCGAAGGTAAGGAGGTTGGAGTATTTATCCTCTTTACATGCTTAGCCAGCTTTACCAACAAAAAATGCTGAAGATCAGACTTTTCGGCGTCGAAGAACCGGGAGAAATTACGTCAGCGTGAGAACAATCAACTACTCTCAACGCGCCACGGTGGGGATAACAGCTCTGTGCAGGCAAAATCGATGGCACGCTCCATGTCTTCTATCAGTTTTCCTTGTGGTTCACTGTTGTGGGACTTGAAGGTAGGAGATTACCTCAGGCTCTCTTAAATAATGGTTGGGCACTGATTTACCTGCTTCTTGGCGATCTCTGTACAGGCTGGAGACTATGGTAGCTTTTGGCGGAAACCAGAATTGCTACATGTCCGGGCTAGTGACACATGCGCCCACACGCTGACACGAATGGCTCAAGCCGATGCGACGAGTGTCGTAGTGGTCGAATTTACACGCAACGGCCAAACGGAGACTCGCCAATGCCTCGGGCTCGTTTCCATCGACAAGTTACTTCTGTGAGTGTGACAGGATGTAAACTTGCTTTACTCGCGTTTCTACATGTACTGGACTAACACCACGTTATGGTTGCTACACCAATTCTAAGCTACTTCCTTGAATTTCTTGTGCCTGGTATCCAGTCGGGAACAGCTAAACCGTACGAGCACACCCGTGCACGTGCAGAGGAGGCTATTCGACAGTTTGGGGCGACACCACTACGCGAACTCGTGCGCTTTTACTCTGCAGAACAATCTCCACTGTTATGTGTTGTTCGCGACGACGAAGCGTTTTTCAGCGTGCTAACACGTTTTGCTTGTGGAGAGAGTGCAGTCGCAGTGATACAAGACTACAAAGCAGACCCAGAAGCCGTTCTTGGATGTTTAACAATCTTAGACGTGTTGGCGTGGCTGGACGAGGACTTGACGCTACTGAGTAAGACATATGACGTTGCATCAGGTTCCCATGGCACGGTTTGTTACTTTATCGTGGACAGTCGACTAACACCACTATTTGCCGTGGAAACAGAAGGAATTGAACGCAGTGTCCTCACTGCGTTTCCTCAATTCTTCTATGCCCCAGCAGTCATCGACCCTGTTTCCGCTTCGGCTTCGGTTTGCGAGGCGTTAGTGGAAATGACACTACGGAAATTGTCAGGAATAGTGGTGGCTACAGAAGCAGGGGGTCAGGAGATGAAGTTACTCAGGTACGAGAGTCACGAATATTGGCCCCTCCACAGCCCTCATATGCTAAACCGATATCCGTGACTCTGTCTTTACATGTTTACCAGTGCCAATGCGTTCCGTGATCTCTTCCCTGCTACTTTCTCTAATTCGAATGGTACAGAATGTGAACCTGGTCCGCTATTCCGTGCAGTGACGGCAAACGGAGCAGCTTTGCTGCCCACCTGCGTTGCTTATCCCGACTCCTCCATCTCAAAGGTGGTTCGTGAAATGGTAGATAAGCGCACGAGGCGCGTCATTGTTCAACGTCGAGACGGCTTGATGGTGGGGGCCGTGCGCGCTTCTGACATTCTTGTGTTGCTACTTCGCGCACAGCATCGGTCGCTGGCGCCGAATTAGGAGCGTCTTCTTTGATTTAGCGGACGAACTTCAGAGGCCATGCATGTTATAAAGAATTCTCTCTGCTGGCACCTAGAAAACTCGAATGTGCGTCCCTGAGTGTTCGCCTTTCACCTAGAGCGCTTCTTCAACTACACCAGTCTAATTAGCTCAAGGTCACATTCTCGGCTTGGTATATCCAGCGGTGTCAGAGTCGATGAACTTCGTCTCGTTCTGGATCAATATTTGCAGCATTAACACCCTACGCCTCAGACCAGCTTAGCCTTTAACAACACGAAACGGACCATAAAGACTGATTCAGGTAGATCCCGTGTCTTGTATTTCGTCTATCGATTGACGACGGCAACCACCTCTAGTGACATACTTCATCGAAGCAATGATCGGAAACAGCAGACTTACTCTATTGCACTTGCACGATGAAGTTGTTCCGTCTGCCGATACGAAGTACCAGCAATTTGCCGTCCACTAGCATCGGTCCCTCAACGCGCAAGGCTTCTGATTCAACACGCTCATTATTGAGGTACATGCCACCACCCTTGATCAGACGTCGACATTCCGCTACAATAATAAACAAAATGAAGATGTCAGTGCCCTCAAATTGACATCGTGCAAGCACTCGACAAAATAAACAACGGTACCTTTCGACTTGGAAGCGCCAATTCGAATAGCGAGGTCCACTAAAGATTGATCGACGACATCAGTGCGCGAAAGAGCTGTCACGGGGGCATCACCAGCCATGGAAAGCATCTCCTCCGCCGTTAGCGGCCCGCTCTTCTTTCCGAACAGCAACTCTGTTGCGTCCAGCGCAGCCTTTAACCCTTCTTGCCCATGCATCATCACTGTGATGTCCTCAGCCAACAATTTCTGAGCAGCACGCTTCTCTGGGGCTTTTGGTGCTCAGCCACGATGTCACGGATCTCGTCCATTTCTCTGAATGTAAAATTTCTGAGCAGTTGTTCAACGTCGTGATCATCAGATCGAAGAAAATACTGGTAGAAGTCAAACTGATGCGACACAAACACAACACCACAGATGAAATGAGCAAACAACTACTTGCACACCCAGCTAAACAAACTTTTCAAGCTTGCTTAGGCTCACTTACGACAGATGTCTTGCTCGAATCCAACCAAATGGCGTTGCCTGCAGACTTGCCGTACTTCTCTCCGGTCGACGTTGTCAGCAGTGCTAACGTCGCTCCAAATACCTCCTGTAATTGCAATGAGTCCACAAACACAAACAGCACATGATGAACACCCACCTGGGGATATCTGCAAAACAGAAAGCTGCTTACCTCGCCGGTGCTCTTGCGAACAAGCTCAATACCCGAGGCGATGTTGCCCCACTGATCACTGCCGCCAATCTGCGCGACACAGTTGTGGTTCTGGTACAGGTGCAGGAAGTCATAGGCCTGAAAGAGCTGATACGAAAACTCGAGGAAGCTAATGCCCTGGTCCGTCTCCAGGCGCTTCTTGACACTATCGCGTTGCAGCATGGCGTTCACACGGAAGTGACTACAGCAGAGCCATTTAAACATACGTCAAAACTACCATAAAACTGACGAGCTTCGCCACTGTACGCACCGGCCGATGTCGCGCATCCAAGTCACCGCCGACATCTGGGTGTGCCACTCTGCGTTATTGCAAATGACGGCCCCCGTACGCGGATCGTCAAAGTCCAGCACTGCCGAAAGACCCTTAGTAATCTGCTGAGCGTTGTGGTGGACTGTATCATCTGACAGCAGCACTCGCTCCTCCGACTTGCCGCTCGGGTCGCCAATCATCCCCGTGGCGCCGCCCACCTGTCAAATATAGCCGAGCAACAGCCAAATTCAGTAAGATAGACTCATAATCAACACCTCTGGCAGAGCCTTCTCTCGTCGTCATACGCACCAGGAGAATGGGACGCAAGCCTGCACGCTGGAAGTGGCTCAGCGCGATGCCCTGCAGCAGGTTGCCTAAGTGCAGCGAGTCTGCGGTGGGGTCAAAGCCGCAGTACACGGCTGGAGCACTTGTGTTCTGCAACAAACGGTCGATTGATCTACCGGCGTCCTGGTGCGTCAGCGCGGCCAGCATGCCGCGCCCACGGAGCTGCCAGCGCCTTGCTCATGCTGAGCGTGCGGCTAAGAGGTTATGATAGGTGATTTTCTTTAAACTTGTTCAAAGTATGGGTTACATGGGGTTACATTATCCATGTAACCCTCAAATGTATTAACGATGTGGCCTTAGAGAATGCGTCGAACCTCAAGCGTGCGGCGTAAGAAGGAGATCTGCGCTAGTGAGACGGCTGTCAGCACTGCCATCTCGATCAGCGTCCACCACATGATGCGACTGTGAGTGCTCGTGATCACTAAACGAAATGAATAAATAAAACAAAGCCGAGTCAGCCAGGACCCTACCTGCACAACAACTCCATGTAATATACATCATACTCTCGTTGTGGTGATTGGTGATCGCCTTCATGTACGCCTGGGTGTCCTTGACGGTATCGAGGTTCACACTCAGCTCATACACGAGATCTTCCAGTTCCTGCACTTGTTCTGGGGGACAGTCATCAAAGCAAAATACCCAGCGACTCAGTCAGTATAGCATCTACAACACGTCAAGATTATACTCGTGATGTCTTCACTCAACTGATCTTCGTAGCGTCTGCGTTTGACAGCACTTCGTGGCTCGGATCGTCCGCGTGGAAGGAGAAGCCAATGGCCACGTCACCCACGGGCGACATCACGTTCTTGAAACACACCGAGTGCAGTCCTCCCTCCCCAATAGGGCTCACATACCTCCCTGACACGCCCGTATTGGCGTACACGACCTGCTCTTTGCCGTCTGTCAGCTCCGTCTCCAGAGCCTCCGCCACGCCACGCAGTACTTCGTAGTTGAGCGAAATGCCGTGTTTGAAGGTTTCCGCTTCCACAGAGAAACACTCGGAGCCTCCGGACGGCACTGTCACGTGGACGGCAGCTGCAAGTTGTACGCAGACCACCGCCGCCACGATCGAGAGCAGCATGGGTCGTTCATTCCTCGTCATCTTGTATTTAAGTCTATTTAGTAGTGTGATGTAATTAATATCTCAATTGATTGGTAAATAAAAACTATTTTAACGAATAGAATTAGAATTAGAATTAAAATTAGAATTAAAATTAGAACACATTAACGCTCGACAACAATGCACGCTGTGAGACGTCAGCTGGATCGCCTGTTCGCGGTGCACATGGCCATCGCGGTGGTGACCGGAGCGCTTTGTTTCCTCACCCGCACTCGCTCATGTCACCCATGCTGGGTGACGCCAACAACACGCATCTCGCGCATGAATTCGTTCGACTCTACGGTAAATGCGACGTCCTGTGTAGTGCCACTAAATTTACGTGTGACGCGCACTAACTACATGCAACCTGGTTCAATCTGCTGTGGTAGGCGCACTGACCCTGGCGCAAGGGTGGATGGTATGGCGCACTCGACTCGTGAGCGACGCGCTCATCCGACGGACGTTCTGCCAGGCTTACTGCATCTGTTTCCTCCTGCAAGCTGTGGCGCTGCTTCGTGCACAGTTAGCTGCACCCGAAAGCCATTCGAGTCTCCACTGGGTCAACATTTTGCTGCTCGGAGGACTCGGCTGCGCGTACGGCTACTTTCTCGTTTTCAAGACCATCAAGGCGTTTGAGTTACCAGGCATGGAGAAGGGGCTGCTGTGAACTTATCGAGCCTGTATATACAATGCACCCAATGCAACAACAACAAATAGCGTTGCTGGAACGTTTTGCCCTCAGTATACTTTGTGACGATGAATTTACCTCTCAATGAGGACGGGATTACTTCAGATATGAACAGGGTCGTCATACGTGCCAGCATGCTCATTACCAAGACTCTGTTGCGACTCGGATGGCGCAGGGTCAACCGAGGAAGGCCGGCTCAGATCGATAACGGTTCCCTCAGCTCTGGGAGCAGCGGCACTGCTCGTCTCCGCGGCATGCGGATCAGTGGTTGAGGTCGGTGGTACACTAACGGGTTGCACCAGCGTAGGGAAATCTTGCGCTTCTTTCTCACTTGCACCATGTTAACGGGCGTGGCAGCGTCCTGGAAAGCACGCACAATAGGAGCCGCAGCAGGCGTTTTCTTCTTCGTTGGTTGGGGCTTTGTTGGAGTTTGCTCGTTCGCCACAATTTGACTCCTGACTTTCTTGCGCGAGTTCTTCGGAGTCTTGAACATTCTCTCCATTTCTTTCTCGTTTCGACTGTCTTGTTCTACAACACCGGTACACACACTATTTCATCAGCATTACGTTCTCATAACCAAAACAACAACGTATGTACCCGGTATTTCCTCACCTTTCCGGGATACACTAGCCCCAAAGAAACCACCTTCGAACTGAATAAAAGAGATGTAGCCGTCCGTGGACGAAATGCTCAGCATTTGTCCGTTCGATGTCCACGTCGCGTCAGTTAAATCTGCGTAATGCAAACCCTTTATTGTGCAGATCGGGTGCGCTTGCTGTAATATATCAAAGACACAACCATTAGTTTTATGGATGAAGAAAATACGAAAACAATGGTAGCGCAGGGGATCACCTGTGTATCGTAGAGCACGACCGCATCAAGGGTAATGACAGCGAATACAGACCGGAATTTCGTCTTGAAAAAGTTGTGTAGCGGAGAGTTGTTATCCTGACGGCGCAGCTCGTAAAGACGAGGACTGCAACGAACGCCAAGCGATGCCTTTTCCTGCCCAGGTAAATGGAGTGTTGGCTGACTAAGGTTTCCGCGTGAAAACGCATAAACTGTGTTTACTGGGGATGCATTTTCAGTAGCTCGGAAGACCCCGGTGGGCGCTAAAAATAGCTCCCGTCAGGCGTCCACGCTGGTCGACGAGCAAATGCGGGACACGTATCGTCAAGGAACATCCGATGCTTGGGGACCGCGGTTTTGGCAGCAGTATCCAAAGGTGCAGCCTCTGCCTCTGCACTCTTCGTAGAGCCCTGGCCTTCTTTGGTATTCTTCGAGGAATTCTGCGTCAATGGGTACTCGCGGGTCTTGAGCGTCTGAATGCATGTGAACTTGCGTCCTTGTTTCTTACCATTGGGGCGCGTTGCAGCAGCTCCAAATCCACTGAGAGAATAGACTCTGCATGTGCGGTCATTGCCTTCAGTAACTAAGAACTCATTGAGTGGATCCCAAGCCACGCCCTGCACATATTGCGTGTGGTCTTTACGGCGTTCAGCCACGTCCCCTTTCTCCACGTCCCAAATTACGGAGCGATTATCCACCGACGTGGAGCACAGGAAGGCCGAGTCAGGCGACCACGACAGGTCTGTGATGTCTCCCTTGTGTCCACAGGCGAGGATGGTGCGTGCTACGTCGCTAAGGGACGAGATCTGGTCCCACCGCCACTCCGGACCCGCCGTCTTGGGCTTCGTCCACAGGATGATGGATGTGTCATCACTGGCCGATGCCAGATACGCACCGTTGGGGGAGAATCGCACGCAGTTAACGCTTCGGTCGTGGCCCGTGAGACTGAAGACGAAGTCCAGCGCTATATTCTTCGTCTCGGTGTCGTCACTCACTCTCCATAGTTTAATCTCTTTATCGGCGCCTCCAGTGGCGAGAAGAGCAGACTGGGACGTGGGTTGTTTGGCATAATCTTCGTCTTCATTTGTCTGCAGGAAATCTAGCGAGAGCACCGCCTCGTTGAGACCTGTAGGGCCGCAGTGCAGTCGGATCTCAGGCGTCGAGACGCGCACCGCCGCCATTTTTGTTTTGTTAATTTTTCTATTTAGAATTTAGAGCAATTCCGCCAAAAATGAGAACCATATTCGTACCTAATAGAAATGACACGGTGAGTGAAATGACGTGTCCAACAGTTGCTTGGAATAACAAAGACAACTTTTCATTGCAAAATGACAAACGGATCTGATTGCCATACGGTTCACAGACAGCAGCCCAAAACTCAAAGGAAATCAACATCATACTATGATTATCATCACTAACCATAGCATACAGCACAAAATGACCCAAGCCTATGAGGGCTTGGGAATGTGGGTCATCTTGTGCTGTCAAAATTAGGCGTCGGTGGTACGTCCAGAAGTCGCGAAGTAACCGCCACAGACATACTGAATACAAGTTAATTGGTGCCCTAGCCCGCTAACGAGTCTAGGAGGCGATTGGACGTTCCAGCGTCGAGGCTCATTGTGGCTTCCTCCTCCCTCGGGCATCATCTCTATCGGCCAGCCGTAGCAGGCGCTGGTGTAATCAATCACCATGGAGAGCTGGAAGGACTACTTCACCTCCCATTTCTACGCCATGAAGATGCGACCCGTATCCGCTTTCGACCCTTCAGGCTTTCTCATCGTCATCACAGCCTTCCTGCTCTCAGTCGGCGTCATGGCGGCGTCTGCTCGAGCACTCGTGTCCAGACGCGGTCTGTTGCTGCGCTCCCGAGTGGAGAAAAACCTTCAGGACATGTCCGACTACGTATCGGACCAACGCAACAAAGTGGGCGAGAACCTGCAGTACATCAAGGGCCGGGCGATCGACCACTCGGGACGTCAGGGCTTCATTGCTGAGATGCTCAGCTACGCCTATCTCTCACGTCTCGCCTTCTCGCTCTCAATCTTCGCTATTGCATCGTATCTCAATACACTGGCAGCTGTGATTGCAGGGTGAGTACCACGACAAGATGCCACTTTGAAAAGGAGGGATCATGAAGTGCAATGGACTGAACGGGGGCTTTTACTGTGATTCTTGCAGCTGGCGCACTCCAAATGTAGTGATACTAAGCCTCACCAAGGAAAGCACGAGTGCCAAGACGCTTCCGGATCTCGGACATGACCTCTTCAAGTTCGTTATGACGAAGATCTATGGTCAGACCACGTACATCGAGTGGTTCGACCTACCTGATGAGTTCCTTGCGGCTGTTGGCATGACTACAACGTTGATTTTGATTCTCCACCCTCGAGTACGTCTTTTGCTTGCTCCCTAGGCTTATTGGTGGTGATTATGTGCTATTATTTAGTTGACAATCGGCTGTTGCGTTAATCTGTGTAGCGCCTGCTGATCTTGCGCCGCTTCTGCTTCATTTTCGCCATCATCAATCTCATGCGAGCGTGTTGTGTGGCGGTCACATCTCTACCTGACGCCAGCCCCATGTGCATCTCCCAGTTTGACAGCGAGCGCGGCGACTACAAGTCGATGCCCATATTTCCAAAGTGCGTAGCCTGTCTGTTGCTCGAATATTGCTGCGACCGCAACTAGTATTGTGCGTGCAGACTGCTGAAGCGATCGCTTACATGTTCTGTTCGTATTATGGTAGAGCTTTTTTCGCGCGTGGAAGGTGCTGATCCGCCCGTCACAGCATATTACCTGCGGTGACATGATCTTCAGTGGCCACGCTGTCTTTCTTATGCTGTGTGTCATGTTTGCTAGAACGGTACGTATTGCCAGCAGCTGTATATTGCTGCGGTTGGGATAACACCTTATTTTATTGTGTTTACTGCAGTACTGTGTGCGATCGGAGCTCAACACTCCATTTACACGGCGCTTCCCGTGCGTGCTTTGGATGATTCGTTACTATATCTATGCGGGCTCGGCCTTCGGCGCGTTTGCTATCGTGGGCACGCGGTTACACTACACACTGGATGTTCTCATCGCCATCTACATTACGGCGCAAGTCTGGTTCACTTATCACTGGCTCACGACGCACCCTCAAGAAAGCTTTGCGTTGCTTAACTGGCTCGAGCACGAAGAAGTTCATTTCATTGACCACAATGCCTACCGAAAGGCGCGGCGGTCCGGCAGCTCTAGCATCCCTGACAAGACCGAGTAGAATGGCTGCTAATCTCACATGTTGACAAGGTGCAGCAAAACATCTAGATAATGTTCAACGCAACTCATAGACTAGTAGAGGAATCTACATCAATACCAATCACTAGTGTGTAGAGCGAAACTTGTTCTAAGAGCAATTTCTACCGCGTCTTCTTCTCCTCTCCTCTCCCAGCTGAGCCGTCATTTGACTTTGATGACTCTGCCTTTTCCAGGGCTTGTTGAAGTTTGAGCAGTAGGTGTTCCTCCATGACCGCCCACTCGCTGTTAATGGCGGCAAAGACGACTGTGTCGCAATTGCAGTTTTTGACAATTCGGTGCTTCCGCATTACGCCTTCAAACCCGAAGCCAAGAGAGTGTGCAGCTCGTCGCCCACGTACGTTATGACCATCGCAACGCCACTCCACACGACGGTATCCCTTGGAAAACAGGTGTGTCAGCAACAGCAGCACGACTTCTGGCAGAGCTGCTGAGCCCTGAAAAGCTGGTGAGAGCCACAGGTCTTCCAGTTCCACGCGGAGGTTCTTTGGCGAGTGCTCACCTAGCGTAACCATGCCAATAGGCTGTCTGCTCTCTCGATCCACCAGCACATAACGTCTGGCGTCTGTTGCCTCAGTAGAATAGAACCGCTGGAACTCAGCTACAGACGCGAATGGACCGTGAGCCAAGTATTTCCAAATCATTTCGTCGGCGTCGTACGTCAAGTCGCGGAAGATTCCACCGAGTGGTTCACCGCAGGAGATGGTAAATAGATCCGCCACATCCTTCTTCGCATCAAAGTCCCTCACACAGACAAACTTCCCTTCCAAAAGCGTACCAGCTCCTAACGGCGGCGGCCGAGTGCTCAACGTACGTGACTTCTCCAGTAGCTCGTCATACAACAACGGCTTCTGCTCTCCCAGCTTAGCGGGAAGCCCCACAGCCTCCTGGCTCATGCGGTCGAAGGATCCTCCATAACGCAGCAGCATAAACACAGCCAATAAGGACCCTACGAACACCAGCGCGCCCGCCGCGATGCCAAGCATCACCGCCGGTGTCAACATCTTTTGTGATCAGTAGAGTCATTTTACGTAATATTTGCAAACTATTTTCAACGAATAATATTAATTAAATTTCAATGAAGCCAATCATACCTCATAGTAAAGTATTTTAACCAGTAACATATACCATCTATTTCCGTAATAATGAGATTTTGGCGCTGTTTGTTGATGTGCGGACTCCATTTCCGATGAATGCAGCGCAGGCGCCTTCACAGAGCAAGCGGCCTCCCGAGAAGGGGTCGTTCCCTCTTGATCACTACGGCGAATGCAAGCCAGCTATGAAGGTTTGTATGATGACTCTCTAATTCTTCTCTTGCTGTCTCTTAACCCCCACAAACCACCGACTGACGGACACTACTATCGACAGAACTTCCTGGCCTGCATGCGGGAGCACGGCAACAGCCACATCGAGTGCAAGAAACTATCGGCTGCGTATCTTCAGTGTCGTATGGATAAGTAAGTTACTCTCTCTCTCTCTCTCGAGCAACGAGTGAAGGTCATTACAGAATATTATAACATGGCGCGTATAGGGGTTTGATGCAGGAGGAGGAGCTCGACCGCTTGGGTTTCCATGAGGAAGGAATGAAGAAAACGTGGACGGAGGAGACTAACGAAGGGCGGAAAGAAGGTAAATGAAATACAACGAGAGCGTGGAGAGGGAAAGAGACTGAAGATGGCAGAACTGACGTTTGTGTTTCTGTGTGTACAGTGGAGGGCTTCGTGGCAGGCATGGGCATCAAGAAGCCACGCTATAAGCCAAAGTAGCATATCTTTTCTTCTTCTTGTTAACGCACAGCGCTTATGAGAAGAGCAGCTTGCTCATTAGAAGATCTACCTACCAGACAGACAATCAATCAAAGAAGACAACAGCGACCACGGCTGTTCTATTTGTCAGAACGGCGACTCTCCGCCATCTCCAGCTCCAAGATGTGCATACGCAACGCATTCATTTCGATTGCAGCCTCACGTGCATTCGTCTGCAGCTGCTGTTCTAGTACCTGCACGCGTACACGGAGCAGTGTCTCTCGTGTCTCAGCGCCGCTGCTGTCTCCATCGTCTATTACCTGATGCTCAGCCTCGGACGCGTGCTGATCTGGTACTGATCTCTCTGGAACTTCTGTCGACTGTTGTGCTACGGCCTGTTCGAACTGACGGATTACTTTTTCCTGCATTCGCACCGCTTTCTGAGAAACCAACAGTCCCAGTGAGTCAAGATGCAGCCAATTTCGTTGCAGCCACGTTATCGTTTCTCACCTTGAGAGCAATCGTGTGCTGTTTATCGCGCTGCAGTCGTTGCACAAGCGACGCCTGCACAATATGTGCCTCCTGCAGCTTAGCGTGGCGACTCTCAAGTTCATCATAGGAGGTCAGTGACCGATGGGCATCTGTGAGCTGCTGCTTTGTGGTCTGATATTCGCGATCCAGCTCTTTGTACTTGGAGGCCAGTAGGGTAAATCGTTGGGATGCTGCCTGATGGTCCGGTCGAGATACAACCGCGCTTCCACTGATGTTGGTGAGCTCAGCCAGCTGTTGCTGTTCACACCGCTGCGCAGTCTCAACCTGCTCTTTGAGCTTCTGAAGCTGCTCATCCTTCTGGTGTGCTTCGCGCTGGAAATTTTAAGACACACACGTGAGCGTTAGAAGGTGAAGCAACTCACTCGATCTAAGAAGTGACCCACCCGTAAGGCAACGATTTCCAACCCGCACGTCCTAATGGCTGCCAGACGTGTATCCAACTCATTCTGGAGCTGAGAAAGTAAAGGGATGCAGGTGAGTATCAAAGCAACTCGGACCATCACACCAAGATTGAGTCACATACTCTTTCGATTTGATGACGCTGGGTGGCCCCTTCTGTCTGCAAGTGCGCAAGGTGTTCTCTCAATAGCGCGCATTCGACCGAGGCCTGTGTGTTCCCATTGGGCTGATCATTTGTTTTTTGCTGATTTTGGTGGTGCTCTTGCTGGTGTAGATGCTGCTGAGTGGTGCCATTAACTGATTCTGCGAACAGTTCTGCCAGCACAGTCGAAACACCGCCAGTGTCGCAGAAGGAGGCCACGGGATGGCGGTTGAGCCCACGCAAGATGGCCCCCATCCAAGCAAGTGCTGGTTGTGGTGACCGCTTCTTGCGGTTTGTACAGATGACTCGTCGTGCCGGAATATCGGCTATAAAGGTGCTCCAGGCCGCGACACTCCACCAGCGCAGGCGTATAGCTATATGACCCAGAGCGCGGGAAGTGCTACCACTCAGTATGATGGGAATCACGGTATGCCTCATGGGGGAGCCGTCCTTCTGAACCACTAGAGCAACATCAGAAGAGAGTTCGAGCTGACCGCAACCCACAAGCTTGTGAGAGACAGATGATGTCACGAAGAGAGCAATATTCACTGCACAAACGTGGGCACCTTGACTAGTTCTTGATGTCAACGAGAACATTAGCGGGAAGTTCCATTCATAGACACCCGAAGCGCTGCCTGTGGCGGTGGAGGATGAGGGCGTGAGACCGGGAAGTTGATCTACCTTTGGTGTTCTTGGCTTGGAGGCAATCGGACTTTGATCCAATAGCACTTGCCCGTCATGAAGCAATTTGAACTGCTTTTCGAGCTTCTCCGCAGGGTCGACAGAAGCAGGGTGAACATTATCATCGACGTGGAGGTTTATCAGTGCGGCAAGGCTCGTGTAGTCGAGCGGTGTCTCTTCACTTTCGTTGCCGGTCACCACAACAGGTGTGAAAGACTCAACTGTGATCTCTACGTGTTCCGTAGCAATGGAGCTTGTTGAAGCTGGACTTAGTGACGATGCGTGGAGCGACACAAAGATGCAGGCTTGTGACTCTTGATCGGAGGGACTCGTGGAGTTGGCGGCTGGGAAGGAAAATGCGAATCGCGTCTGTTGCAGGTGGCATTTGGACCTGTTCAAAGGAAGTACGCACGTAGCCAGCAAAAAGTCTTCCTGGTGGCTAGCCCCACGCTCGACAAGCTCTAGTTTTAGTGCCAAATATGCCTGTGAGCTGGTAGCTGCCACTGAGTCTAGTCGATCCAGTTGCTCGTGGCTTTGTGAAGGATCATCGCACCACCCTGCAGGCAGTGGCACGGCAAGCACCTCGTTCCATGCAGGAAAATTGTTTCCTTCTATGACACGTGTGACAGCATACGGAGAGCATGTTTGCTCGTAGAAGACGCGCTCTTCTAGATGGGAAGATGCTGAACGATTCTCTGGTCTGACGTCGCCCCTCGGCGACATTGTACGACGTCTGGAGATGTTGCAAAGGCTCCAACGGCAGCTACCACATATGTATTGAGCTGTCCTACGCCAGGGGCAATAACACCATTGGTTTCTGTCGATGCTGTTTGCGGGACAAGAGAGCCAAGGTGTCGCCCAAAGTGCACCACAATTGTTAGCAAGTCCCCGTTGCGTGTATCTGAAGCACTGAATGGTCTGCATCAAGACCCACAACAGAGGCAACTTGGACTGGTTACTTCACGCCAAACAAGAACGATAAAAGGAAAGTGTGCGTACCTTGTTCTCCGATGGTGCTCGACAAGATCGGCTGCAACTACGGGGGCCAACAACGTGCGTGATTGCGACGGCTGCCCTTCTTCCGGCGCGTGCAGCGAGGTCATTCATTCCCTCCACAGTCTCTCGCTCTGTGGCAAGGCGTCGCTTTTGCGAAAGGACGCCGGGATTTGGGCTGAGTGGCAAGATCTCAAAACAATTGCCATGTCATACGACTCGGTTGCGCTGGGTATTGAGACCAGTCCAGGGGCCTCGCCGCGCGGTGGCCAGCGTGTACGCGACTCCTTCTACTACACGCTCGTATTCCCCGCACGTTCATCTCACGAGCATCCACGCGTCAATTATGGCGAAGTATGCGAAATGCTGCGAGGTGTGACAGCAGGAGGTTCGGCCCGTGAGGTCTGTACAATCAACGAGCTTCGAATTGCCTGGGAAACCAAGTTCCGGTCAGGCACTCCACAGTTGCAGGACATGATCCCCTTCTCAGCTCTGCAGGAACTCGTTAGAGATGTAATTATCGCTCGCTTCGCTGCTTTACCTGGGATGGCGATACAGTCGCGCACAGAACGTCAAGGCAGCGGTCGATTGCTGCTGAGTTTTCGACCATCGCCTGCGTTGTTACGGGTCACAGCTGAACGCCTTAGGATGCGAGTCCCAGCATCCAGTGCGCTTGAAGTTGGACTGGACGATAACAAAGGCGAAATAAAACTGTGGGGTCAAGCTGAGGCACAAGAGGAAATCTATCGACTTTTCCTCGCTGGCAAGATCACGGCTGAAGACACACAGATCTTTGGCTATGAGGATCCTGGGATGTGGTCTCGACGATTGCGTGCTTTACAGCGTGTTGCCGCCTCTAAAGGGGCTTTGATTCAAGAGCATGTGGTCTATCTTCCGTTCCGAGACATCCCCGCATTGCGGTATGTATATCGACAGATTGATGATGAAGGTGAAGGTGATGGTGACGTGGATGGCAACACGCTATCACCCTTTCGTGTGGTGGACAAGATCCGCCTCACGAAAACGCTGATCGATACCGAGTTTGACTGCGATGCACTGATAGAACGGGGGCTGCTGGAACACCATCTCTGCCCTCATACATACCATACCACTGATGTGGACACGTCACTAGACGCGCTTCGAGTCAATGGGGGGCCCTCTAACTCCGTGCAGCGCCATTCGCGGGCTCCTTCGTCGAAACTATGACGCTAAGACAGCGTCAGACCCCTGTGCACGTACGAAATTACTTCGGGGAGCAACTCGCATTATGTAAGTTAGACACCACCTTGAACTAAACTTGCTTACCACTAACGCTATGTACAACGGCTCTTTTCTTCTTATGTTTTGGTTAGATTTCGCGTTTGCATCGTTCAGCGCGGGAGCACTGCAAGCGTTAGGCATCCTGGCGTTACTGCTCGCAGCTGTGGCCTTAAAGACGTCGATGCGCAAAGAATTAGAAGCAACCTTCTGCCTGTGCTCATGTGCATTCCTTGCTATCTTCGTGCGCAAGTGGGAGCGGCGTGAGGCATGCCTCGCCGCACGTTGGTCCGGTGGTACTCCCAAGGATAGCGACTATGGAGTTAACCCGCTGTTGCAGCTGCCAAGACCGCAGTTCCGTGGACAAATGCAACGCAGCCCCGTCACACTGCGTATGGAGCCTTACTTACCCTTCTGGAAGGACGCTGTCCGATACCTGGTATCGTCGCTGATTTTCACAGTGACAAGCTTAGAAGTTGGGGCAGGCTATGCTGCAGTGGTGGCAAGCGATCACTTTCAGGAGCTGACGACAGAGGCGTCCTGGAGATTCAACGTAGCACTGTGTGTCATCGCGCTGACCAACAAGTGTCTAACGCCACATCTTGCACGCTGCAGCCAAGCGCTCACCAATTGGGAGAATCACCGTCTACAGCGTGACTACGATTCGCAGCTCACATTTAAATTCGCGACCCTCCAGAGTGTCAATTGTTTTGGCGCACTCTGGGGCTGGCATTTCTCCGGCCTCTGCGCTGCAAATTTGACGAATGCCAATTACCAAAGCGCGAGTTACTAAAAATCTCAAACTCTGACCAAGCAGCACGCCTCCTTGTGTTGATGCTGGGACTAGAAGTTGTACTATCGCTGTGGAACCTTCGCTGGGCCGTTTGGAGTATGCTTCGTGATGGAAGCAACAACGCAGCCAATGTGTCAATGGAGGCGAAAGGTCAGTCCCTTCGAACCAATTGGACTCGAGGCGGAACTCTTAGTCCAAAGTCGTCTCTGCTCGCAGCCCCACCGTCCACTTCCCCTTCAGATTGTTCAGGTATAGAAGCAGAATTAACGTTAGTACCGTACGAAGGGGTGCTCTTCGACTACGCACAAGTCCTGATACCGCTGGGGTTTGTGGCATGGTTCGCACCTTTGGCTCCGCTTGCAAGCTGTATGTTGGCTTGGCTTGTTGCAGTACTGCAGCTACGTGTGGATGCCTATAAACTATGCTGTGAGACACAGAGGCCCTTCCTGCCCAAGCACTGTCCGTGGGAGCGTGGCTAGGCTACTTGCAAGTGCTACGGATAGGTGCCATTCTGCATGCCACCACTTTCATGTTGATGCTCTTGCTGGATGGTACTGCCGCCGACCTGGACCAGAGGATGTTTGAACGATATGTGGTAATCTTGGGTTCGCTGTTTGCATTCGTGGGTTGGGTGGCCTACGTGTTAAAGACCCCAAGACCTTGCTGAAGAGCGTTATCTCATGACGTTGAAAGCCAACCAGGCAGCTCTCGAGAGCAAATACCTCGGGCACTTGGGCACTCATCTAGCAGCAAGTGCCAAGACTGCCTTACCTTCTGGCCGTGTCTTCCTTAACGGTGTACCACGCTATATGGTCACCGGAGACAAGGGAGAAGAAGATGCTGCTGAAGAGCTGCGCGATCAATGGCGCCAACTACAAATGCACATGCTAAGACTCGAGAAGCGGGTAATGGAGCTTCGCGGGGGTGACAATGGTACTATGAGCGTGGGCGTGCTATACGTGGAGGTACAAAACGTAAGTCTCCTCTCATTTGCTTCGCCCGTTCAAGCGTTTGTAAAGCTGTGTGTGCAGTCTGCGACTGTAGAGAATGCCGCTGGGAGTTCTGGAGACAACCCGATGGGTATGAAGCAGTTGAAAGACACCAAAGAAGTGGCAAAGGACTCGAGCAGGCGCATGGCGTCACTGTCGCCGTTCCCAGGGCGAGAGGCCAACACATCTCTAAGCAAGAAAAGTCGTTCGCCACTTTGGCACGAGAGCTTTGAGTTGCCTGTGACTGCTCTGGGCGACAAACTAGTATTATGTGTATGTAACGGAGGGCCGATGTTAGGCTCAGTTATGCATCGGCGCACGCTGGGCCAAACTCAGCTGGGAATTGACGACATCATCATCCGCACGAGCAGTCATACGTCCCCTCTTTCGACAATAGTGGCGCCTACGAGTGCAGACGCTGCAGTGAAGTTGAAGCCGACAGCATCAGCGGCTCTATCTCCTCTTTCATTGTCGTCATCGTCCACTGACGAAGAAAAGGAAACAGGTGAGGAAGCTTCGAGTGTCAAAGACTCTTTGCGCGTGCCTGAGGTGCCTATGGCGACGTATGAGTTGCCATTGGAGCTATCAGAGTCTTTCCGACGCACACAGCAATCTGAACTAGGCAAGCTCGGCCCCCCGTCTTGCACTTCGCTGTGGTATTCAACTGCACGAGCTCGGCGAGCTACTCGTACAGCAACGCCGCTTGCGTGAGAAGGTTGCCTACTTAAGGTCGCAGGAAGTCCAATTGGCACGTTGGGGGCAGACTGCAAGAGCGTATCAGAATGATTGAATGCTGCTGTGAACGCAAATGAGTAAATAATTTAGGGCGTCAATTTGGAGTTGTCTATCTACCGAGGTCTGAGAAGACGTAGGCTAGCTCAGCGGAGCTCCGTGGATTCGCGGATCCAGCAGAACATTGGCGATGGGGGCTGCTGCTGGTCCCTAGAGCTGTGAAACTGGTCCTGCTGATTGTCTTGATAGTGCTGGGCCTGCAGCTCCAGCCGCGCTCTGGCGGCGGCATGGCCTTCAGGCAGCACATACGTGCGTCCAGCGCTGTCACTACCAGTGCTGCCTCTGCTGCTTTCATCCGAGTCCGGTTCCGTCATATACTTTGACAGGGTCCGCTTGCTGCCAAACGCCTTCATATGGCTCACTCCCACGTCGCTGGAACCTCTTCCTGTGAGCCTCCTCATGAGGTACAACATGCAGATGGTGGGGAAAATGTGCGGGATGATGTTGTAGAGCACCAGGTAGACGGTCATGGACATGGCAGTGTCAGCTTCGTTGAGCACTAGCGCCAGTAAGCGCACCACGTCAGCAAAGATGAAGATGAAGATCGCAAGCATCAACTGGTTCAGTGACTTCTCCACGCTGGCTGCAGGGACGGTACCACGTGCGAGAAGCAGACGACGACGCAGACGGAAACCTTGGTAGCCCAGTAGCAAGCCGTAAACCAACACCACAACGACCCCGAGTACGTCAGTACACCTCGAAGCGTGCTGTTCATGAATTTATACTGGCCATACACATCGTCGGAGTAGCCAGAGAGTAGAATGGGCACCAATGCGCCCACAGCACCAGCAGCGCGTTGAGAACTCCGACCACTTTGGTCATTCGTCGTCGTTCGAGTCGCTGTCCTGCTGACACGACGCCAGCCCAGCAAATCGCCAGGTACGACTTGCAGAAGGAGAGCAACAGCAGCGAGTACAGACGAAAGACGTACATGGCCTCCCAACTCTGTGCTGTCGGGTACCAGATCCACTCCACAGCCTCTGGAAGTTGCAGCAGCGCCGCCACCAGTAGAGCCACGTGAAAGACCTTCTTGGCGCCACCACTCGAGTACAAAAAGTGTAGGGACGTGCGCCACGCGATGGCCATCGACAGAGCCGCGTACATAATGATGGCCAGCCATCCGCAGACACGGAGCGCTGCTAGTTGTTTCTGCAGGAGCGTCTCGGAGTCGTCGCTCTCACCTGTGGGCGTTGTGGACAAGGCGGTCATTGTCGCTGTTCCTGTGACCTGTGCAGCCTCTGAAGCTGTCTGTTCCTGTTCGCTGGAGCTATTGAATGCGTATACGTTCGATATCGTTGCCATACAGATCGCCGCCTGCATACAGCGGTGTAATCGTCGGCGCGCGGAGACCCAGCGCCACGCCCATGCTCCGCTCTTTTACAGGGCGAGGAAATTTAACGAATGACTGAACTGACTTTGCGTCCGGCTCCCCTGCCACCTTTTCTCTAGTTTTTACTATGCATGTTTACCCTACCCGCACATCGAGTGCTTGGGATTAACTTGGTTTGAGTATGCTCCCATCTCACGCTGCTCACAACGTAAAGTAATGGAACGACCGCGCGATATGCGGAGCAAAGCCGCCTCTGCTTAGCATGGCGTGCAGATCCTCGTCTGAGGCGCGGATCAAACGAACTTCACCCTGGAAAACACTCACCATGCCGCTCTTAACCAATGCTAAAGTATTTGCAACAATTGACCCTACTATACCATAGAAACACACACAACTTTATCACTTGGAACGTATCAACAACCAACCCTGGTGTATGGATGAAACAAGGCGGGGTCGGATGTAGCCGTGTCAAGACGACGAAATGTAGAGCTGTGGCTCACCCTAGACTGTTGAGATGGTCCCACGACGCACGTCACGTGTCTAATGGCCGCAAGTGCAACAGCTGGGAGTCGCTGTCGTAGTCTGCGCTGCACAGAGTTCGCCCCAGTGCATGTAACATGCAGTGTAAGGTCAGAGAAGCGTGCTCTCTCGACGCCGCCATTTGTAATTTCTTTCTGTCGTTTCCAAGCCGCATCCCTGCAAACCTTCAATGTGAAGACCTCATTTGAGACCACCTCAAGGTCGGACGATTGACCAGCGTGATTTGCTTTCGGGATCCCTCTCCAACCTGCACTATGTTAACACGTAAGGTCATTATGAGCTGCTCATACATGTAGTACTGACTGTATCATTCGTAGTCCAAGACAGCAGCTGATAAGGCTGTCATCCATCCATGTAAGTAGATAAAGGTATCCAAGAGCGACAGTGTTGACGCCAGCAAAGTTCTAGAGCGGGGGAGTCCAGCAATTGTTGCTATGGTCAAGATACATGACCAAGTAGCTATCAAGTGACCATTTCGGGGATCGAAATCTTTTAAGTGGATGTTCAATATCGATATCTGCAGACTCACTAATCTCTCGCATTGGCTAAAACGTATTCCATACCTGTCTTAGACACTTCTCCATCACAAATCACAGGATTCATCGCGCTCGCATCACCTTCCTTCTCTCTTTCAAGCAGCCATCACCTAGATCCGATCTCCAGCAAGCGCAGAATGCTGCCACACGCGCGCATTAGCGCCAGCAACATCTTCACGCGCGCCCCGCCCTGTCCAGCTCCTCTTCAGCTCGTGCTGAACGCCAGCCTCTTCTCTCGGGCGCTCCTCCTCCCCCAGGTCTTTGCGCATCCAATCGAGTGCGCATCCCTCACGAATCGCCTCCTGCTGCAGTGGGTCACACCTTCTGTCGCACTCGCCAACCGTCCACAGCCCAACACAGAGTCCTATCCGCAACACTACCAGCGTCGCCCTCGTGCCCGAGGCTTACAGCAAGCGGATGTTTGGGAGCTCCCACCACGCTCCAGGGCAGAACCAGGAGCCAACGCACTTCAACGTGCGTGGATCGCGAGTGGGTCGTTATCGTTAGCTTTCGTGAAGGCCCATGGTCTAAATTTTGCGGGTTTGGGTCTGCTCCACGCAGTAGTGCAGCTGTGTGACCTGCTGGGTCCTTACGTGCTGTTTCGAGCTGTGCTGCTGCTTCAAGAACAAGAACAAGAAAAACTCGAGATCTACAGTGAAAAGGAGACTGTCCGCAGTCTGTTCTTCTGGTTGGGGACTTTGCTGTTCTCCAAACTACTGCGGGCTTTGCTCTCGGCGTTTGTACGTGCTGAACTCCAGACGATGACGCTGAGATTGACGGCGGCACTGCAGAGTTTGGTGTTCCAGAAGTCACTAAGACTACCAAATCCGTTGAGTCGGGAGACAGATTCACTTTACACAACAGATGTACCTCAGCTACTACGGGGGCGGCATGTCTGCATGAACTGTGGGCAGCGCCTCTCTTGCTGGTGATGAGTTTGATGTTGACAGCGAAACTTGTTGGACCTGCTGCTTGTGGTGCCGCTGCGGGTGCTGCATTTTTCACCCTGATGCTTTCACAAGTGCTTTCGCACCTATCGAGACAGTCATGTAGCAGACTGCAGAGAACGCGAGAGGATCGACAAATCGCTACAAACGACATGGTGCGTGCCATGCCTGCTGTGAAGTTGCACGCATGGGAGGTGGCAGCACGAGCTCACGTGAATGCGTCACGCGGGTGTGAGCTTGCAGCTCTATGGCGCTTCCAGGTGCTAGGTGCTGCGGGAGCCGCTGTGAATTTCGCGATGCCGATGTTGGTCACCACGGCTACATTGGCAGTGGGTTACCGTTCGACGACACACCACCTTACTCCAGCCGCAGCTTTTGCTACGCTAGCGCTTATTCGACTTATGCAAACGCCTTTGCGGACACTCCCCGAGGCGGCTGTAGGTGCTCGTAAATCTTGGCGAGCTCTGCGTAATCTGTCGTGCTTCATGGATGAGGAAGAGCTGGATCCGTACGCCGTCGCACATCGTGATAGTTTGGGCTTGGTAGCCAAATATGACCCTCAAGATGTTGTTGTCGCTGTTGAAGATGCCACATTGGGCTGGGCTGCAAGCGGTCCGCTGCTTTTTCAGCACCTGGACGTGACCGTGGGTGCAGGCGAGCTGCTGGTAGTTCACGGTCGACCTAGAAGTGGCAAGTCTTCGTTCTTAGCAGCGTTGCTGGGAGAAATGCAAACACGTGATGGTAGCGACGGCGGCAGCATTAGTGGGCGGGTGTACATAGGTGGTTCTGTAGCTTATTGCCCACAGCAGCCATGGCTACAGCAAGCGCTTTCCGTCCGCGATAATGTAATGTTCGGGCTGGCATACGACCGTCGCAAGTACCAGCGGGTATTGGACGCGTGTGCACTCGTTGATACGCTTGCCTTGCTGCCGGCTGGAGACCACACGTTAATTCAGGATTGGATGCCAAACTCAGCACAGCAAGCCCTCGTTAGCTTGGCTCGCGCCTGCTATAGCGACGCCGATGTGTATCTACTGGATGAACCGCTAGCGAGCGTACGCCCAAGCCTAGAGCGTGAGATCTTTTCGCGCTGTCTATTGGGTCTTTTGTGCAACAAGACCCGTGTGATTGTCACGACTCGCCCCGAGTTTATCAACTCAGAATTCGTGGATGATGCCATTCGATTTGAAGATGGCGGTCGACTTGTTCATACCCGCGACGTTTTCAGCGCCAAAGGATGTGCAGAGGAAGAAGATGACAAAATGATGGAGGGTACCAGCTGGCCACATCGCGTGCCTTATGGTGCTGGCATTGCGAAGCCATTTCAACCAACAGAAAAACCTGCAGATGTTGAGTTGTTGTCCATGGAGAATATCATCACCACGACTCAAGTCTCTTTGAGTGGACGCCCAGTTCGCGATTATCTCTTGTGTGAAGCAACTACAGACGCACAATGGGGCGAAGACCACTGGCTGTATAAGGCGATACGAGCTTACGTGCAAGCTGTAGGCGGCGTCCGCGTAGCCGTGGCAATTTTGTTGCCCTATTTTTCTGGCAAATGCTGCATCTGCTTAGTGAGTTATGGGTAGCGTATTGGGTGCGCCCGAGCGCTTACACAAGCTTATCTACAGATCAGCTCATATACGCATCGTTAGCGCTGAGTGCTAGTCTTCTAGCACTTGGTTACACCATGGGGGTCGCTATGGCTGCTGTTGAGGGATCGCGTCGAGTTTTCCTGTCATTAGCAGGTGCCTTCTTGCATGCACCTTTGGTTTTCTTTGACGCCTATGGTGCTGGAAGCGGCAGACCCAGGTCGAATAAACTCAGTCTTGCCAGAAGACGCGAGCTTGAGCGGGCTTTTACGGAAAGAGATCTCTCCGACGTGGATACACGCCTTCCTCGCAGTTGGCGCCATACTAGCGCTCGGGGCCTCAACTTTAATGGCGTTGCTGACCGCCATGGCAGTGACTCGCCTTTATGCACTGCTGCTTGTGCCAGTGCTGTATATATGCTCACGCTGCCAGGTCGTATCTGCGCCCTGCTCGTGATCTGTTTCAACTGGAACGTATGGCGCAGCAAAGTGCGCGCGTACATGTAGCTGAGACGCTTACTGGAGCGCGCGTTGTGAGAGCCTTTGGGCTGGCACATGTGCATCGTGTGCTTGGCCACCACTTTTGGCTTCTGGATATTGCAGCTCGCGATGCACATCTGGGGTTGCATGTGGACCAGTGGCTTTCATTGCGCGTCCAGATGTATGGCGCTGTGATAGTTGGAATTGTGGCGGGTTCTGCCTTCATTGCGCTGCGCCAGACACTAAGCGGTGGTCTGCTAGCTTTAGCGTTATACGAAGCACTTGTAGTGGATGGTGGTGCTCTCGAATCGCTCGTGCGTGTATGGGCTTGGCTGAGCCCAGTATTTTCGACTGCTGCTCGAACTGAGGCTGCTGTGCGAGGGGCTGAAGTGATTACGGCAAATGTGGCTTACTCGATGGCAGCAGCAAGGCGGGGCTCGGCTCCTCTCACTCCCACCCATACTGAAAGCAACCCTTCCCTATCGTGGCCTACGAAGGGTGACTTGCGGTTTGATGCCGTCAGTTTCCGTGACCCTGCTGCTGCTATCGTTGAAGACCTTGCCGACATATTCGAAATCGGTGATGGTGGTGCGCCCCCATTGTCTCTTAAGGGGGTGTCTTTTCGACTGCAGGCCGGTGAGAAGGTAGCTGTACTTGAGTCGTCCGTCACATCTTCGGTATCATCGGTAGGCCGCGCATTGCTGCGTGTGCATGAACTAACAGCAGGGCGGATTGTGGTGGATGGTGTAGACATCGCCACACTGGGCTTGCGCACGTTGCGCTCCCGTGTGGCCTGCGTATCAGCTTCCGCACCAAATACCGCGTTATACGATGGTTCGGTGCGCATGCAGCTTAATCCAAGCGCTGCTAACATTGAAGACGAACGGCTGTGGGCTGTACTACGTGCTGTGGGATTGTCAAGTGATGTGGCAACCCTGGATGGACCATTTCCGGGTGTAACAGGGCTATGCCAAAACTCATGCAATCGGTTCTTGTTGAGTCTGGCCCGTGCGTTACTGAGCGAGCCATCCTTGGTGGTGCTAGCGTTAGCACCTGTGTTAGTTCTTCCTCCAGAAGATGATCTACAACTGCACCCAGATCCGTTGTTTGTTCTGGACGACGCTACGGCCACCACTTTGCAGCGTGTTATTCACGAGGAACTCCACGATGCAACTGTGCTGCTGCTGCTGCCATCATCTACTGCGTTTGTACAGCAAGACCAGGCTCAACGATCGCTATTGTTAAAGGATATGGATCGTGTGCTGGTCGTGGTGGACGGCGAGATGTCAGAGCTAAGCACGCCTGCAAAACTGGCGGCCATGGACCAGGCCAAGATGGTTCTGGTTAATACTCGGCGTAAGCTCGAATTAACCGATCTTGAACACTCTAGTGATATAGTCAATGACGAAAGAATACCAGAAGGAGACGAAGAGGGGATTGAAGATTATGAAAGCGAAGAGCAGGGTCCGGTGGAGAGCGCTGTTTCAATCGAGGAGGATTCAGCCACAGGTGTCGAGACGACGAACGAGTTACACAAGTAGTGTTATCATAGCAGATGAATGAAAGGTTTTTCAAGCGTCACTCAAGATCCTTTTGGGGCAGCAGAGCAGTCCACGGTATCGCGACTTCTGTCATGGGCAATCGTGCCTCCAAAAGAAATCGAAGCAGCTTCAAGCTGAAGGAGGGACAGCACCGAGTCAAGGGTTTGATGCTGCTCCAAGCTATGCAGCTCCTGCACAGTCGGATCTCCCCATAAATGAAGCACCAACACGAAAGGATGAAATGTCGATCGGCAAGGGCGAGGCCTTGTCGTCACGTCAGGCGCCACCAACTGCACGAAACACCATGACAATGAAAATCCTCTGGATTTTTTCAGCTCTGTTATGAAGTGGACGGTGACCCATTCAATTTGTACACACAAGCACTTTTGCTCAAGGATCAGCGCGAGTTTGCTGCTGCCAGGTATGCGCGACTTGATGATTTGATATTTTGAAGAACTGAAGCATTTACCCCGACGATCAGTGATCTACTACGCGCCCTGCTATCAAATGCGAGTTTGTCACTAGAGGCAAACCATCATCTCGCTCAGTGCCTCATTGCCCAAGACCCAGCGCTAAATTGGTGCCTCAACGAGACCACTCAATGTTTAGAGCACGTTGTGGCCACTGTGAAGTCGTTAACTACTGGCACTGATGCCAACCATTTGACCATGTATCGTGAAAGCCTGGTAAGAAGATTGCTTCCCTTATCCATATCGGATACTGTGGACACTGACATTTATTTCTTGAAGGAGCTGCTAGCGCACGTTCTGGTAGCAAGTGGGCGCTTTGATCGTGCTCTGCACCTGCTTGACGCGTTGGTAAGGCACGCCACCTGTTGTGTTATGGAATCCTTGATAACTTCAACGTGTTGTGAATCAGGATGAGATCAATGTCGATACAAATCCAGTGCTAGACCATGCCGTTCACCGGCATCAGCAGGTGCTGATAGGCTTCCAGCGTGCATTCTGCCGTTATGCGCGTGGCGACTCAGCCGATGTCGTCTCCGCCGAGCTGCTTCGTGTTCTGTCACTTGGGCGAGAAACTGGGCAGGTTCAAGAGCAGGAGAAACAATCAGAGGTACTAGATCCGCTCGATGGGATTGATCTACTGCTGCGTGCAGATGCAGAAGGTTTGCGTCAAGGTTTGGCTCTGATGACTAGAGCAAGCTTCCAGTAGCTGTAGCCATGTAGCCATGTTAGTACTGTACCCATTTACTTTTATTTTGTCCAATAGAAATAACAGTACAGAGGGTTGCAATATGGTGATTGTGCGCTACTCGGCGTCGAAGGTGGCGCTGGTGACAGGGCTGCACGACTTTGGAGATCCAGCAGAGGAGCTTCTGAACTGCGTGTATCAAGACAGAGACGAGCTGCTGGCTCAGGATGCTGCTCGGCTGCAACTGCGTCTCGTTTCCAAGGACGAAGAGCTGGCGACGCTCGTGGACAAGAGCGGATCAGCAGCCCCTCAGCTGCGAGCGGCGCTTCGATGGGCAGAGCGAGCGACTCCAGCGCGTGTGGGGGCGACCAAAAGAGTACTGGAAGGGTGGAGAAGAGACTGAAGGAGGCACAGAGCAGCAAGAAACTGGCAAAGGGCGAAGTGGAGGAAGCCAGGAAGCTGCTGGCCGAGAAAATTCACACAAGCGTCGGAACACGCAACGAGTCGCTGGCACTGGAGGTGGGAGGGAGACACGCAAGTGGGGAGAGACTCGATGAGGAACTGATAGAAGCTTGCTGTTGTGTGCGTGTGTGGTTGGACTAGGCCTACGAACGTCAAACTGGGTGGGTTGAGTGTTGTTTATCTGAGCGCTTGTTTTCTGGTGCTGTTCATCGGTGGGTTTATATAACTGACTAACGTTAATTGCGGTTGCTGGCAACAGGTCGAAGGTGAGACTTACGAACGAACATATTTATTATCTCACCTTTCCACCTCCGCCTAAAGTGGACGGTATAGAGAAGCTAATGCCCCCAGGAGATGACGCAGAGGGCACCACTGTTGATTATTCTGTGCTGGCTGAGCAAAGTCGACGCACAGTAGTGCCTAAAAGGAAGACTAGGAGGGGCTGCATGTCTGTTGCCGTGAAGCTGACGTCGGAAGAGGGCACCACGGTGGAGACGCAAGTGGAAGAGCAGCACGAAGAATCAATGGATAGCGAGGAGCAACAGGAAAATGTGCCCCCTGCTGGTTACTTCTCTGTCTGTGGCATGGTGGATGGTGTGGCGGACGCGTTGATTATCTCAGGGGATGATGAATGGGAATTAACACCAATTGTGGTTGAGGTAAAAACCGCATGCGTGGCTTCCGCAAACCACCACCTCTTTACGATCAGGTGCAGCTAGCAGTCTACATGAAAATGTTGGGACTCGAGCAAGGTGATTTAGTCCAGTGCATGTACGGCACCAATTCCAAGCCTTCTATTCAAGTATCACGAATTGTGTTGGGCGTTCCACCGCTGTGTCTACCTGCAGCAGGAGGAAAACTAGACATTTGGACAAACGTGGTTGTACCGCGGCTATATGCCTACACGGCGACTGTGCAAAAGCTACGCGACGAAGAACTTCTACGGCTTGCATTTCTCAACGGTACTGAGGAAGAGCGCCGCGCAGTATTACGTGCTGAGTGCGATTTTTGTGAAGGCTGTTTATTGAAACCAAGTGTAAAACAAGATTCTCAAGCCTGTGAGTGGGTATATATGGATAGTTCCTACATGATGCGGCACCGATGCTGTGTCATCTTCCGAGACTTGCGCAACTCGTTTGCTCTGTCCTCAGCCTCGATTTCGTCTGCCATCGCTGTACGAGCCTCTTGTTTTCCTTCTGGGTCATTACTCCCTGTGCCAGGAGCAACTGGTATCACTGCTCGTACAACCTTATCGCAGAAGGAGAGCTCAAATTCGGACACGCGAATGTTAGCTGCAGCAGCAGAGATGCGATATACTGTCTTCAGCACGTTATCACCACTTTGTGCCGATACAAGAAAGCCCCCAGGAAGCCCGTGCTGTCGAATGAAGGCCTCATGCTTTTCGTTTGAGATAACACGGTGAGCAACCAAGTCTGTCTTGTTGCCCACAAGGTACAGATTCATTTGCTTCCCACCATTTTCACGTGCCACACGCAGCCAGTCTTCGACATCACTAAAGGACTGCGCATCCGTTACGTCATAGCACAGCAGCGCGACGTGTACACCAAACAAGTATTTGCTTAGCATCTTGCTGTTGATCGTCTGGCCGCCAATATCCCACACTTGCAACACGATTCGCTGGTCGCGCGGTAGTTGCAGCTTCTTCTCAAAGAAATCAAGTCCGATGGTCTGTTTGTACACGCGAGCGAAGCCGTCGTCCACGAAGCGCGCAATAAGACTGGACTTGCCTACAGAACCATTGCCTAGCAGCACGAGCTTGATAGCTGGGTCCCCGCGCGCCTGCATCGTAATATCACTAACACACGAAGAGTGAGGAAGGTGAGAATATGTGCATGGAAAATAAAAAGCTTCGGCTGCATTTGCTGGGTCCTAAAATTAGTCCATCGCTCGTTTGTCCTCGCTTGTTCCTCACTCTTTTATCTCTGTCTTTCAAGCGATTTGTGCTGTGTGCCCACGATACTTGATGAAGCATTGACCGCAATTCGAAGAAACCGTATCTGTTGTCTTGAAATCACCGAAGTATCCGTCGCGAGCCTACTCGCTTGCAGCTAAGCTTGTTTTCGATCGCCAAGCATGCGCCACTGCCCCATGTGGAAGCACATTCACCCCAGTGAACCTCTTTTAAGATCGTCGGCTCTACCCACATTGCCTGCTCTTACACCATTAAGCTGCCAAATCGTTTCCACAGCCAACGGGATCGAGCCATACAGCAATCAACTCTTGGCAACCGTGCCTTGCGCAGTAGTGTCCTTCGGCGCAAACACTCTCTTTTCTGTAAATGAGCGGATCACACATTAGGCCATAGCAAGACTAGCGCACAATGTGATCATGCCAGCCTACGAACCCGGTCGCCTCGGTTGCCTTGTTCCTTTTTACTCAAATCTTTCTTGGTGGTCTCCTTCTTGCCATTGTTTCCACCTTTACGACGCGGGTGTGGCTTCAAGTCTGCCACGTCAGTACCGTCCCCACCAACTCCATCGCCAACCTCTTTCGCTTTTTTTCACCACGTCCTCGACCACCATTCTTCTTACCACTTTTGGGGGCACGCTTCTCAGATCTACGCTCCAACGATGCGTCGGCCGATTGTGGAGCCCCGTTAACCTTGGCAGCAATTGCGGGGCAGAACCACTGGAGTCAGGAGCACTTTTAGGGGTCATGATACGCAGCGTCCCAGGCTCTGTGGGTACCGGCTTCGTCGACTCCTTCTTGGATGGTGTTTTTCCAGTGCGCTGTTTGCGGGGTTTCGTAGAGTCTATAGGAACAAGCATCGGCGTCATGTGTCAAACACATTATCTCACTGCCATGCTACTACACTACCACAGAAGTTACCTTGCCCACTGGGTGCATCGCTGTTCTTCTTTTGACGATCTTTCAATGCCTTCTTGTCTTTCGTTCCCTTTTGCTTTGATCCCTGAACGCAATCAGCCACCAATGCAATACATCAGCAGAAATGCGATATAAGCGTACAAAGACAACTAGCCACTCACATCTTTCTTTCGTGTTAGGCGACGAACGCCATTCTTGTCGAGCGCCTTCCCAGACTTACCCTGGGCATCAATAAAACCAAGAGAGAGCATCACCCCACCGCATTAGAAAATATTCACCTAACTATTTTGCCAATCGCAAGTAGTGATCACTCACTTTCCCCTTATCGCGGCTGTGCACCTTTCGCTCGTTCAAATATTTGACCAACGCCGCCACCGGCCTCTCTACACTCTCGCCCTCTGCCATATCAACTGCCGCTTCCGCACTTGGAAGTTTCTGCTCATGACAATACAAAGGTCAGTCCCCACGTCATCCTCATCAAGACTCTTTCAAATAGCCAGCCTACGCACATCCTTTGGCTTTGCCAGTTCTTCCAAAAAGGCTGTGTACTCTGGATCGCGATCGATGGTCCCAACCTTTGCATCCTTGCGCTGTTTCTCTCTTGGGATCTTCTGGAACGGAGCGAACTCGACATCCAGCGGTTTGGCGTCTCCCTCTATACCCACAGAAACATCCACAAGTCAATCCACATTATCCGTTCTCCTCTCGTCCTTACTCTCTTTTCTCTCTCCAACCTTTAGCGTCCTGATAGAACATCTGTCCATGTAGTGCAGCGATGAGCTTCCGAGCCTTCTCGGGTTCTTTTTTCGTGTCCAGATAGAGACGTGCAGGCATCGGCTCGTGATTGTTGCTGCGTTTGCGGCCAGGAACGAAGCGCCACACGAATTCTGTGCCTACTCCATGGGCCTCCAACAAACGACGAGCCTCCTCTTCCGTTGCAGTCGGTGGGATGTTGCGCACTACCAATTTCTTCAGTACAGCCGTGACAGCTCGAGTAGGACGAGAGGACGTAGAGGAAGAGGATGGGGAGGGACCTCCTCCCCCGCGACCGCCTCGCTTAGAGCTGCGGTCTCTCTCTCGCTCGCGATTCTTCTTAGTCTTCGGTTGATCGCTACGATCTCCACTTGGACGGCGCTCCCCTCGCCCGCCACGGCCGCGGCCTTTGCTGGCACTACGGCGAATCGGCGGCGTCATAACTTGGTCAGTCGGTGGGTGACGACTGAGCGAATTATTGTTGAGAGTGTACCAAATTTATGGTACATCTGATGATCTATTGAGTTTAAGCATAATGGAGCTCGATACCTGCTGCTGTAATGTTTGGTCGCAACGGAGGCGACTCGAAAATGGCGCTAAGAGGTGCGAATTCATCCAATTTTGCATCTCTACACCAAGTGCATTGCCAATGGTGCGTTGCATACGTGTTGCTCGTGAATTCGCCATTGGGGAAATGATGGAGCCATTCACATGCCTCTTTTGCTGCATCGTCTTTTCGTCGTTGGCAGGCCTCCTCCATCGGCTCAATATTCCAATACGCAACCTCAGGGTAGAAATACTCCGACGGCAAGGCTGTCATAGCCGACTCCTCAGAGTCAAACATCGACTTTTGAGCCATATACGTGTGATTCACCATCCTCGGGCCAGTGAGACCAACCGCGTCGCTCCTCAGGCGTTCTCGTGCGAATTTCTCCTTGATGTTATCAAGTACGTGGAGCCAGAAAGGATGCCCCGGAGCTGACGCCATGAGGGCATTGCAGAGCATAGCGGAGGTAGTCTTCTCCAGAAGCACCGTGTGCGCCAGGGGTTCAGAGCTAAGAAAAAGCTTGTGATCTCGATGAAGACCGTCAAAAGGTTGTAAACACTCGAAATCTGCATCGACGTATAAACCTCCGATGCGATGGAGCAGAGCATAACGCGCCATATCTGCTAAGCTCACTTTCTTGACGGCTTTGGCGACATGGAGATACTGCGGGTATAGCAGCTCGAACAGCTTGAGGTTGTCCTCGTCCGTCCAAAATACGTAGGTCCAGTTGGGGTGGAAATTCACCCAGCTCTTCATCCACGGATGGAATCGAGTAGGAATTCTATCAATCTGCTTCCACGACTGGTGAATGATGCGAGGGATCATCGTGTCGTGGTCGGCAGCACTCAACTCTGTCGTTCCTGAGTCTTGGGTACCTCCCAGTCCTTTGCTGCTGAATAACGAGTCTGCTTCCATTGTTCTCATCTTTGAGTGACTCTCCTCCACTGCAGCTGTTGGTAGGGGATTCTGTGGCGTCTGAACTAGCTGGAAGCGTGGACTGGACCGTAGCCGTGACGACACGGCAAATACACTGGTAACAGACAGTGTGATGAGCACGATAAATACCCATTGCAGACGAGAAGTGGGCGTCTCATTCGACGTGGAGACGCGCCGCCGACGCGCTTCAGTTGACGGTGTGTCGTGTCGAGCAGTCATTAAACAGTCTAGAGGGTGAAGTCTCCGTTAAGCCTTAACTAACCAATCAGATTCATCTATTTATGAGTTATCGTGGAACAACGTGGAACAACTCGTGGAACAACTCGCTGATCATGCTCACGACTTTGTAGGAGAGCCCAAGTTGAACTCCTCGAGGCGCCGCATCATGGGCAACGAACCTCCATCGCTCTCGAAGCTCGTGTTGGTGATCTCGATGCGCTCCCGCATTTTATCCAACGTCTCTTTGAGCATATCGCCAAACTCTTGCGCCATCTCTTCCATCTTCGCCTTGAGCTCCTGGACCTCCAGGTTCTTGGCTGCGATAGTACGATCCTTCTCGTGTTTCATCTCCTCAAAGTTGACACGTGCCAGCTCTGCAAAACGTAGCTGGAGTTAGTGACTTATGCAAGCTGAGGTTGTTACTGTCACGTACCCAACTGGTCGCGAAGCTCTGTGTTGGTGTTCTCCAATGTGTTGACGCGGTTCAGCAACTCCTCCTGCATGCTCTTGTACTGGCGCGTCATGTCCTGTGTGATGCCAAACGTTTCCTTACGTTCTCTCTCGAAGTCCTTTTGCAAGTCGGCCACACGCTCCTGCAGTTCTCGCTTGATTCCATCGTCTTCACCGCGATCTCGTGACGCTCCGCTAGCTGCATCTGTAGAGACCGGTTTGCCGACTGAAACAGCTTGGCCTGCTCTTCTGGTGTTAACACTCCGCCGTTCTCCGCACCGTCATCTGTCCCCGCAAATGCAACACAGTTTACGTCAGCCCGCCAATGGTGCTGTGGATTTGCAGCTACACCACCATTACCTTTCTTCTCCTTCGCCTTCTTCCCTTTCTTCTCCTTCTTCGGTCCCATTGCGAGAATGGTAAGTGGCTGCTCACGTTTTCCACAGACAAAAGCGAAACCACTGCAGCGTTGATGACGTCGATAAAAATATGGCAGCGATCAATCGGCAAGTTCACATATTGACACCAAGGGCAGGCCGCATTCAACAGCAGGCGCCATGCTTAATAAAAACTCTAGAATGAATATCTTGCCGAGTTCACAAATGGTTGTTTGTTCACGGGCGGTCCTTCCGCGACTTGATTTGGCGCTTCGGTTTGCCTAACTCGCATTGATTCACCTGCTTCGCGAACCGCAACGAGCACAAGCTTTCGCTTGCGGACTCGAGCGTCGGTGACAAGTTCACCATCATCAATGTTTTACCATCACCAGACAGGCTACTCTGTAGCAAATACGTCAACTTGGAGTTCCGAAATGGGATCTACAACACGAGAAATATTCATGTCAAACACCTGAATCGTTGTTTTGCCATGGAACACAAGCTAAGAGGACTTACATGCGAAGCCTTATTACCAATGGCGTTGAAGACATCGGCTAGGCAGCTGAGGCTCTTGTTAATGGCTTGTGTTTCCTTTAAACGTTCGCCGGAAACGTTCGATCGCGAAGCACGCTCACTTCCAGCTAAATCGACCAAGTTCAATTGGCCTTTAAGCATAACCCCGTCCTTGTCGTTCACACCTTGTAAGTGAAGCGTAAAAACGCTATGGGATCGCGAGGACTGTGCATTCATATCCGTGGAAGCCACACTTCGTGCTCTGCTAGCCCGTTCCATAAGTGCCTCGACTTGTTCTAAAGCAGTAACGTTCGCCATTGTTAATCCTGGTACGTAAACGCCACCCTTTGCCTCCTTCTTGATGCTGAGTTTTTCATCGTTGTTATGCTTAATGGCAAGCAAGTCCTTCAGTGTTTCGTTGTAGATCTCCAGGAATGAAACTTGTATCACATAATTCCATCCCTGGTGTTTTAAGATTTCGCACTGTTGAAGGATCATTTCGATTGCGCGCGGGATGATTCCACGCATTTGACCATTGCCGCTTCCTTGCATCTACAACAAGGAAACGCAAAAACAGGTCAGAAGCTATTCAATTTAATCGTTCGTCGTGAACAGCATGATCGCATTGTACTTACTGTGTGGGTTTTTCCCGACCCTGTCTGACCATAGGAAAACAGGCAAACATGGTAGCCGTCAAGTGAAGACTGCACGAACTCTGACACTTGCTCAAATACCGAGTCTTGGCCAGCAGCTGGAGGAAATACCCTGTCAAAGGAAAACCCAAATGTATCCGGTTCCGCATTGCTCTTTCCCGGTCGAAGCAGCTTTAGACTTTCTCCATCGAAGTCACACGAAATTACTGGCACTGCGGTATTCGGATCGCAATGGTCTGATGGCAAAATGGTCGTGTCCTAGCAAAACTCGGACATTTCCGCGTAGCTCCTGTGAATACAAGCAGTTTGGATCAGTTCTGATTTAGCTTCTATCAGACAAGTTCTAGTACCTGGATAGTGTTGTGCAACGCCCTCCGCATCTTGTCACCCTTCTTCACCTTTTCCTGCAGCTCCAAAATCAGGATATCCTTCTGAGCGATCGACTGTGCGCCCTGGCTGGTCAACTCGTTTAGCCGTCGACGCAGAACGTCAGCCTCACGCTTCACCTCACACAATTCCTCGAGATCCCCATCACGAACTGTGGAGGCTCTCTCTCTTAAAGTCTTGACCGCGCTTTCCAAACTCACTTTTTCTTCCTGCAGCTTATCAATCTGGCACCTGTAATCGTCTCTTTCCTGCTGGAATCTCGCTTCCAGAGCAACAAGATGTGTGTCATGCTGCTCCTTGAGTCTACGTTCGCAGACTGCAGACGCTTCATCTCTGCTTTCACCGCTTCCATTTGAGCATTCACAGCGACGTGCTCCGTCCGGAGTTCGCGCACTTGGTCCTCCAATATCTGCCGGACCCCGCCTTCTACACCCACCTTTTGCGAACTCTCTTGTAGTTCCGTTTCTAACTTCTTCATCTGGGTACGAATCATTTGCTCGCTCTGTTCGATTGCTGTTCTAGACTTAGTTTCCAACTACGATAGCAAGACATGCAAACAAAATCGATTAGTGAGAGCTGAGGCGAATAGTGTTAACGTACACTAGTCACGTACCTCCAGTTGCTTACATAAATCTCGAGTTGTGCTTGCATTCGCTGATTCATGCCGCTCAAGGTTGCGAATCGTTAATTGTAAACTCTCCACCTTGTCGGACAGCTCTTTTTTTCAGTTTCCACCTTTGTACTCGCTGAGGCGTTGAACTTCTGAATCTCAGTCAAACTCATCACTAGATTAGAGACCTCTTCGTCTTTTTGCTTGAGCTTTTCCTTCAATTCCGTCATCTCAGTTGCCCCGCTGTTGACGCGTGACTCCAAAGATTGATTTGTCGCCTCCAATTTGTATTTCTCCATTTCGGCTTTTGTACGTCGCTCACGCTCATCGTTAAGGCTATCTGCAGATTCGATAGCCTTGCTTTTAAAACTGTCCAACTCTTTGTGTACCGAAGCGATATCCTCGCGGGCTTTGCTGAGCTTTTCCTGAAATTGAGCCAGCTGAACTTGCTTGCGTTTGTCTTCATCCATCCCCTTCTTCTCATAAAAATGCTCCAGCTCATGTTTCTTGTCTTCATAGTGGCGAGATTGATCCTCCATGAGCGCCTCGCGTGCCTTTAGTTCCAATTTTAACTGCGCATTCAACTTTTGAGCCTCTTCGAGCTGGATCTCGAGCTTGGTAGCACTATCTCGAAGAGTAGCATTCCTGCGCGCAACTTGTTCCTCTGATGCGTGAAGTCGCGTGACACTGTTCTTCATCGTCTCAAGCTGTTCTCGCAGATGCCGAAGCTCCGCATCAGACTGGTCCTTGTGTCTTGCATCATGTTGTAGCACAGCCAATCTTCTCTCTAGTGTCGCCTTCTCCGACGTAGCTTATCATCCATAGTCGCAGATGCCTTGTTAAACTCTTGAATCTACAAGATCATATCCAAAGTGAGCAAAATACACTTTTTTCAAACAATCTAAAGACAACGTATACGATACCTTCGCCACCACATCTCTTACAGCAGCTTTGAGCTGCTTAATGTATACGATTTGTTCCTCTTTCCGAGCTTTAACAGCAAACTTATTGGTCTTGTGGCGGAATGCCAGCAGCTGCTCTAGAGACTCCAGCGTTTCCTTGCTAAAGTTCGCTGAGAACGTCTCCAACACGTTAATGTCCAGGTCTACAGTAAGCATAGAACTGGCGTCGACTACATCGAGGCTTCTGCTGCCCAGTGACGTCTCCTGTCCAGAGTGACGTTCGTTATTCATATTCCTCGCCTTGGTCGGTAATTGGGAAATTGACGGCCCTTTAAAGCCAAAGCGACGCACTGCAGACGGCACTGCACTGGCTACTGCCATCCTTGGCACCTTGGCAGGCGGCAAATGCTCCGTTGCAGCGTGCGGGAGGCTCGTAGCGCTACTTTCCACGGGCAGCTCGGCTCCCTTCCTGCGCTTGGTGCCCATGACGTCTTTTGCTCGTTGTTTTGAAAGTTTAAAATAATTAAATAGGAAAATCCACAAAATATTGTGTACACATCCATCGACAGTAAGATCACACACTAAAAACGCAGTGGGGTAAATACATTCGACAAATGCTGTGCTATTCGCGCCAAAATTCGAAAATATTTTGACGGCTTTTAGTGCAGATCCCAGCGCCATACAGTGGCGTCGTCAGAGCACGTGATAATCGTACGCCCGCTCTTGCTGAAACACACTTGGCGCACCGTGTTCTTGCAACTGTTGTGGGTCAATTTGCAGATCGCGCGCTCCGACTCGGCGTCTAGATCAAAGACGCTCACCACTCCCTTCTTGTTCCCCACCGCCATGACCTCCAGCTGCGCGTCGAGTCCGAACTTCATAAACCACAGATCAGCGTCCTTGTAGTGGTACTCACGCAGCACAGTCACTGCATCTTTGCCTCGAGAAGGGTTTGGCTTCCAGAAAACCACCTTGTTGCCCGTAGACTTGGACAGGATCAGATCGCCAACCATGCGCACGCAGTCGACGTAATCAGCATGCACTTTGCTAGTGCAGAAAGCTGGGAACTGGATAAACTTCGTGTCGAATGGACGGTCTTTCGGACGAGGCTCTGTGTATGACTTGCTGATCGCTGTTTGGACAACTTCGTCCTCGAGGTCCCAAATCTTTACTGTGTTGTCCATACCAGATGACACGAAGCATGAACCCTTCAGGTGAATATCCAGACTCAGCACGTCATCGCGGTGGCCCACGTGACCAGCGAAAATCGCCACGCACACGCCCGTGAGCGAGTTCCACAGCCGAATGGATTCGTCCTTGCCAGCAGAAAACAACAGACTTGGGTCTACCGGGTGGAATTTGAGCTCGTTCACCGAGTTTCCGTGGCCCGAGAGAACGATAACCACAGACTGCGTGATACAGTTAATCACCTTGATGTGGCCACGGAAACCTGCAGCTGCGAGCAGTGGAGACCCTGTGAGCACGTCCACCGTCCACGCCGCAGTAAAAACTGCTCCTCTTGGTCGCCGTCACAATAAACTTGAATCACATCCAGTCCACCGTTTTCCAGGCATTCGTATACTGTGAGCTGCATCATATCAATACAAGGGTTAGCCGGTGGTGCCGATATGGTGGTGAACATCGTCATCTAATAGTCGTTGATTCCGTACTCGATTCCCACCCGCCACTGCAAACATGCGTTCGTAAATGGGCAGAACATCGCAGAATGTAACACAGTAGAGTGCATTTCCGTGGTCTTCTCTGGCGTAAGCTGTACAACCAGCAGCAAAAGTCAGTGGTCTAATCAGTCCGTTACGGGGATCGACATGGGATCAACATACAGGAAAATTTGTAGCCTTTCTTGCGCAAACGCGGTAGCAGCGATGCAAGGGCCATATCATCCGCCGGCACGCTATCCACAGTCGCCTGTTCGGTCGGCACGAGAGGTGGTACGACGGGCTCCAGCTCGCTCATACTGCGTCGGATATGTGAATGCCGTTTTGGCCTATCAATACTGAAATGCTTACTCAAGCATAGAGTGGTCCACATATTATGCCCACATTTATGTGGACCACTCTATAGATATTACCGTAAAAATCTTATCGTAACTCTTGTAGCACCAGAACACGAGTTGCATGGGAAAAGTTACCTACATGCTCTAAGATAAGTTTTGGTGTATCTACTTACGTCTCCCCGTGTCATTACGGCACCAAAAGCTGGAAGCTTTTGTATCTATTTATTATGATCGTTCTCGGCCTCTTGAGACACTTAGTGGCGGGCCACACAGCACTCTGCACATAGGAAGTGCTTGGAGTATATGAAACAGGGTGGACAACCAATCTGTTTCTAGCATACACTGTATGCGTGTATGAGGGAGCGTAAGGCTTTACTTAGATTTACTATAGAAATACACGACAACGTGTATTTCTAATACAAAGCAAAACACTATTTGATAAAAAATTGAAAACTGTATTTATGTCGACCCGCCGCGTGGCGGGCCTCTTAGCAGACCTAGCTAAAAGAATATCTAATTGCATGATGAGGGCTATGGTTGGCTCTCACGTGTTGCACCCATATGCATGCGCCTTATTGGTTGAAAGGTACCTCTTCCTACCAATAGTAACGCCCTAAGCTCCCGCCACTAATAACCAATCAGTGGCGGTTCGAAATGATTGTGATCCTGTGTGTGGTCCACACACACACAGGCAGCCTGTTTCATATGTATACAGCTTATCCACAATCCGTGCCGGATGGCTATACATATATATATGTATACTTGTGTAGCCCTGCTACATCAACTCTGAACACTCTCTCACTCAAATATTTGCGCACCACTTCCGGATGGAAGAATACACTCCAAAGGGAAAACACCCCTACCACACAGCAGTCAATCAATCAAATCTCAGGGGTGGCTACTAACAACCTCCTAAAATCGCAGTTATATGAAATAAAAACTCCGTTTGGAACGAAACAACTAATTGGAATATGAAATAGAACGGATCAGCCCGTGGCGCGTGTCACCTTGGTCCCCGTCTAATTTGATCTTGAACTTTTGAGAGTCCCACGACGTCCTTCACGTTAACGTCGAGTCCAAGCGTAGCGTAGTCAGCGCCGGTCCTCTAAATAGGCAGGCTGCTCCTGTCACTGCTCGTACACTTCCAAAGTCCCCGAAGAAATCTGGCAGCGCTTACGCTTTAAATGGCAAAACAAACTTCGAAGCACTTGCGTGCTTTGAGGTAAAACGAACTCTGTTTATGCTATCTTTGCTAGAAATCTCTTAAGCTATCTCTGAGTCTTTGACACACGTGTCAGCTTATCTTGGGTTGAGTGTGCTATGGGTTGATATGTCGTTGCCAGCTCTTGAGTACAGGTGATACTTCAAGCACCCTTTCGTGTACACCAGAATTTGGTCGGTCGTCTTCGTCGGTTGTCTTTAACTTGTACTTTGTATACTTTGGGATTTAGAATCTTTGTTGGATTCACTCCATCCAAAGACACACCTTTCATAGATTCTCCGTTCGGATAATCTCCGTTCAGATAGTCTCCATTCGGATAGTCTCCATTTGGACAGTCTCCATTCGGAGAACCTTCGCCATCTAGAGGGTCTTGAATTCATTTGATCTTGGTATGTTTCGGCTCAGTTCTGGTTTAGAACAACCATCATCTGGAGGTTCTATTTTAGAGAACTGGGCTTGAGATCCATCTACAAGTCGGTCATTCTTGTTGTAGCGTCTGGATACCACAGTATAGGCTCCGATCTTGGACACTTTAGGTTGCATCTTGTACATAGTTAAGGGCAGGATAACCCCTGGGATACATTCCCAGGACATTTTTCACCTTCACTGAGGTTAACCCACCGTCGGGTGGTCGGCGGTCTGGACGTAACATACTTTCTCCGCTCGGAGTGTGTCTTTCCGGACCTTTTATGCCCACTCCTGTCAAGTGCAAGGTTCCATAGATCTGTACCCACCATGCGCCGTCCATGTCACACACAGACGTCTCAACTGAACTTATGTGAATTGACCGATTAGAGATCTTGATATCTTCGGAAGGGATTGGGAAAGGACTTGACAAAATTTTGCCCAGTCCCAGCGCCACATCCCTCTGTAATGGGCCCCTTTGGCCTATTACAGGGCAATGTGATCACAGATTGGTGTGGTACGCACACTCCGTCATGGAGGTGAAGGTGGCGCAAATATGGGTACATATTTGCTCGCACTCACCTTTGGCGCAATCAGTGATTACGCTAAGTGTTCTCTAGGTGTTCTCTGCACTTCTTTGTGCATGATGATGGTTTCTTCCTGGAAAAGCGTCTGGTAACAAGGCCGGCGCACCATCTGAGTTTTGTAACCAGTCACAAGACGCCACGCGGCAGGAAGATTCTTCGAAGGAGAATCTTCAAGTTCAACCTGATTCAACCCAAGGATTTATATTGTATATGTAGGTTAAATTACATCTAACCCCAAAGACCCCTAGTGATTTTATTCATAGGATTCAGGAACCATAAACTCATTTTAATTCAGTTGCAATTTTACCTCCAAGCCCTCAAGTCGCTTCTTCCTCCCTCCAAGTCGGGAACGCTTCCTCTACCGCACAAGCGTGTGCGTTGTGTTTTGGGGACTGTTGTAAACAGCATCCCATTACACCCTCTTTCTTCTCTCATTCCAGAATTTGTCGCCTATAGAAAGATGGTGAAGCTCTTCTGTGTGATAGTTGACGCAACGGGAAGCGCGTTCCCTGTGGACATCAATCCGAGTGACTCGATGGGAGACTCGAAGAAGGCGATCAAGGCGGAGAAGCTGCATCAGTTTCCCGCGGATGAACTGCAGCTTTTCCTGGCGAAGAGGGACGGATGGTTGTCAGATGACGACCCAGCTGCGATGCAACTGGAGAAGGGGAGATCCCTGATAACATCAAGACAGTGATCGATGGAGCGCAGATGAGGGCGACGTGGGCGATTCAGGATATGTTGGAGACCAAGAACATGCCAGAACCCCGATCACAGCAAATTCACGTGCTGGTGGTGGTTCCAGAGAGGGCAATTGGTTCATCGAGCGAGACTTCCATCACGGCTCAACTGGCCAAAGAGGTACACGAAATACACAAGCAGACTGTACTGACCAAACGCAAGCGATATACCCACTCAAAGGTGGGCTCAACCCTGGGCAGGGAGCTTCTGAATGACTTAAAAATTAAGGTGGATCCTGTGCGCACAGTTCCACTTGCAGCTGGAAATGGGACTCCGGTTGACTCATTTACGTGGGACAGCGTCATCGTTAAAGACGGCCAAGAGATCGTGTTCACCGAGGAGCAGCAGCGAGAACGATATCGCAAGTATGTGGAACGCAATATTGGCGCTGTACTCAAGGAGAAAAGGCTTTACGTGAAGGGCGTGGAAAAAGCGAAAACATCCTCAGCGTTGAAGTTCCTGGTCGCGGCATTGATCTCGTTGGACGGACAGATCTTCTAATACTGAGTGATATCGTCAAGGAAAACCCGCGTAATTTGCAGTACTTGCCTGAAGTGAAGATGCTGATTGAAGTGAAGAGAAACATTAAGTCAAGCTGTGACTTCCAAGCATTGTCAGAGCTGATTGCTCTGGATTTGCTCGTCGACGACCCAGTGGTGGCACTACTTACTGACTTGAGGGGAGATTGGGTGTTCTTCTGGGTCTCTGGGAAGGAAAACAACGCAACCCGCATCCATAAAGCGATCATCAAGAATCCAGACGAGGCTTTCCAGGTGATCAGGACGCTACTGGAGCAGCCGTCAACTGCTGATACCGAGATCGAGTTTCCATGCTTCCAAAACCCCGTGAAGCGACGGAAGCTATCTCAGGTGATGCCGCTTATCGGAGAGGGTGGTGAAAGTGGCAAGATTCATGAGTGCATCGAACGATACTATGATATCGCAAGTGTGTTATGTGGTGAAGCATGTTCCCAGATCTCGGTAGGAATACCTTGATCTCGGATCACTCAGCTCAGAATTCTGAGCTAGGTGAAACGTATGTGCACTCATTTGCGATCCCTCTTCTTGGTTCTTCACTAAGGCTACTCTGTAGGCCCAGACGTGTGTTTGCCACACCAGCTGCCTCCGATCTCAGAGTCTCCGGAAGTCCCAGACCTAGTTCGGTCCTTCCTGACAGGTCTTGATCCGCGTGTGTTTCGTCCAAAATGCCCCGGGGTTTTATGTATAAATACACCATCTCAGTCCTCTTCTTTATAGACCTTGGTCCCAGGTATCTCAGACTCTTCTCTTCTCCTAACGACTTCGGCTCAAAGTCGCGACAACCCCTTCTTTCCCAGTCGACCTGGATCTAGGCCGAAACAACTTTACTTCTTAGGGCCTAGGTCAAGGCCCGTACCAGCTTCTCCTTTCTTCTCTTCGGCCCAAGTAGCGACCTGGAAAGGGATTGGCGGCTCGGTTTGAGCCAGTCTGAATACAAAGCACTCACACACACTCTGGGACTACCCGCGCACCACGCCTATATTAAGGCGGACACTAGTTGAAACAGGGTGGACAACCAATCTGTTTCTAGCATACACTGTATGCGTGTATGAGGAGCGTAAGGCTTTACTTAGATTTACTATAGAAATACACGACAACGTGTATTTCTAATACAAAACACTATTTGATAAAAAATTGAAAACTGTATTTATGTCGACCCGCCGCGTGGCGGCCTCTTAACTGACCTAGCTAAAAGAATATCTAATTGCATGATGAGGGCTATGGTTGGCTCTCACGTGTTGCACCCATATGCATGCGCCTTATTGGTTGAAAGGTACCTCTTCCTACCAATAGTAACGCCCTAAGCTCCCGCCACTAATAACCAATCAGTGGCGGTTCGAAATGATTGTGATCCTGTGTGTGGTCCACACACACACAGGCAACCTGCTTCATATGTATACAGCTTATCCACAATCCGTGCCGGATGGCTATACATATATATATATATATTGTAGCCCTGCTACATGAATGGCGTTGCAGAACGGATGAACCGAACATTGGTGGAGTGTGCGTGATGCATGCTGGAACATGCCGGACTGTCCCAGACGTATTGGGGCGAAGCAGTGATGACTGCCATGTTTCTCGAAATCGGAGTCCGACGCGCGCAGTCAGTCACGACAAGTCGCCGCACCAAGTTTGGACGGGCAAGAAACCGCTGTTGGCGAACCTGAAGGTATTCGGTTGCCACGCGTATGTGCATGTCCCGAAGGAGAAACGCACCAAGTTTGACGCTCGGTCGGTGCGTTGTCGTTTTCTCGGGTACTCAGAGCATGAGAAAGCGTATCGATTCGAAGAGGTCAAGAGCGGTCGCGTGCTGGTGAGCCGTGATGCGCAGTTCATGGAAGACGTCTTCGACAGTGGGAGACGCAAGTACGAAGAAGATGAAGTGGTTGTAGAACTTGGCGATGAAGTTGCTACAGACCAGAAGAAACATCGTCGAACCGGAAGAGGACGATGATGAGTATGAAGAAGAAGCTGTGCGGGATGAAGACTTCGAACCCGGCAGCAAACGACACCCGCGTACCCGATCGTTGGAAGAGGTGACGGAGACTCCGTATCCCAAGCGTCAGGTCCAAGCGAGACGACGGACGACGCTTGAAGACATGTCAGCGTCTGCTATACTCGGCAATGAAGAGGGCTACGAAGCAGCCCACGTCGTGTATTCAGTGGGAGAGATGCCGACAATATTCAAGTCGGCGATGGAATCCAGTGACGCAGTCAAGTGGAAGGAGGCATGTGACTCGGAACAGGAGTCGTTACACAAGAACGAGACGTGGGACGTCATGCCTCTGCCAAAGGGACGCAAAGCGATCGGCTGCAGATGGGTGTTCCGTGTGAAGGAGAACCAAGACGGAGAAGTCGAGCGGTACAAGGCACGTCTGGTGGCCAAGGGCTTCTCTCAGAAGTACGGCATCGATTACGACGAGACCTTCGCACCAGTGGCCAAGTTTAAAGGCTATGATCGGTTGATGGCAAAATGCAAAGAGATTGATTTAGGTCCTTAGTTCGCAACCTGCTTGCTACCTCTAAGCCTACTGGATTTCCTACTGGATACACACTGCTGGATTCTCTACTGGATACTGAGTTGCTTCAGCCAGTCAGCAACGCCCACGTAGAGGCCCATCTTGTACCCACAATCTTGTACCCACAATGGCGTAAACATCCGTGGCGTAAACACCGTCCCATAAACACAGGAGTATTATTGAGGGTTACTGGTTTTGGGTACTGTGTACCAGTTGTACCAGTTGTACCCATTAACCGGTTAACCCGAACCGGTCCAATACGATCCCGCGATGATTACGGTAAGTTGTTTACGCCACCGATGATTAGACGAGTAGGATGATTGGACGAGTACAGAGTGTTTGTGATTAGATGCACCAAATGATTGGATGCAGACTAGGTAGTGAAGACAGTGTAAGCTCCGATCAATCAATCACTTTCGAATCTTCCTTCTTCAGCTCAAGTGGTCTTCACTCCGGTCCCCGCACCAAGTGCAGAACTCCCTCCGCTCAGCCCAAGCCTCGCTTCCAAGACCTCAACACCTTTATCAGGTTATGAGCCCAAGCACCATGTCCTCTGCCCAAGACGCCTCGACCAAGGTCTCCATCGACAAGTTCAACGGAGACAACTACGCGACGTGGAACCGCTACATGCGTGGCGTGTTCCTTACCAAGTCGACGTGGTATGTGGTGAACCGGGAGACGACTCCGACCTTCACGGACTCCCGGGCCAAGGACGACTACGTCAAGTCGAGCAACATCGCTTTCGGACTGATGCTGCTCCACATGGACGCGGACTACCATCATGTGGTCGACGACTGCGAGGAAGCGTGGGTTGCGTGGTCGCGCCTGAAGACGCTGTACGGTGGATCGCAGAAGGCTGGGCGCATCTACTTGAAGCGCCAGCTCTTCAGCATGGAGATGTCGGAAGGCGGCAATGTCTTGCATCATTGCAATGAGGTTCTCAACATCAGCGCCAAGCTCAGCAGCATCGGCGCCAAGATGGAGGACGAAGACGTGGCAATCTGCCTGTTGCGCAGTCTCCCCAAGAGCTACGAGAACGTCGTGCTGAACTTGGAGATGAGCAGCGCTGAACTGCGGTCGCAAGACGTCGTGAAGGTGCTCACGAACGAGCACATCAAGCGGCAAGGCGAGAAGACGGCGACGGTGAAGACAGAGAACGCGGCCAAGGCGTTCAACACCGACCGAGAGTCTCGCCAGTGCACATACTGCGGAAAATTGGGGCACACGGTGGACAAGTGCTGGACCAAGCAGAAGGACGAGAATCGGGGCCTAAGACGCGGCGGCAACGGCCGTGGACGCGGGGCCAATACTGCCCAGTGGCGAAACGAAGGCGAACTTTCGGTGGCCGACGGCAACAAGGCGGCCATCATAGGTGTGGGGACCATCGTGGAAAAAGTGGTCCTTCCCAACGGCGACGAGCGCGAGATCGAGATCAAGGACGCGCTGTACGTGCCGAGCATGAGCAAGAACCTGCTCTCGGTTCCACAGATCAACAAGAGTGGCCTGTTCCAAGTCGTGTTCGACGGCACCAAGATGCAGATTGCGCACAAGGACTCCAAGCAAGTGGTGGCGACGGCAAACCTCGTGGATGGACTCTACTGGCTTCAGACGCCTCATCGGTCGGCGAATGCGGCGACGAGTGACAAGACTGTCGACCTGCACGCGCGCATGGGTCACGCTCCGGTTGAAGTGCTTCGCAAGATGGTCGACAACAACATGGTCAAGGACGCGAAGGCACCTTCCAAGTCGAGTGGACCGAGCCTGTGTCGCGGATGTCAGCAAGGGAAGATGGTCCAAAAACCGTTCCCAAGCAACCATGACAAGCGTCGCTACGACACTTTCGAGTTGCTCCACTTTGACATTTGTGGACCCATGGAGAAAACCTCACTTGGTGGCAGCAAGTATTTGCTACTGGTCGTGGACGAAGCCAGCGGGTGCATGAAGGGTTTCTGCCTGCGCGCCAAGTCGGAAAGCGAAGACTGCATCAAGACGTACATCATGAAGGTGCAGAAGCAGTTTGGCAAGAAGGTCAAGTTCGTGCGGCACGACGGCGCTCGTGAGTTTGCGACCAACTCGCTCAAGGATTTCTACGAAGACGAAGGCATCGAGCAGCAAACCACGGTCCCGTACGCGCACCAAACCAACGGCACGGCAGAGCGAGCCATCCGGACTATCGTCACAATCGGTCGCAGCATGCTGCATCACGCCAAGTTGAACAAGTGTTTCTGGGCTGAGGCGGCGATGACGGCCATCTACGTGAAGAACCGCCTGCCGTCACCCAAGATCGAGCACAAGACTCCGTTCGAGATCGTGTACAAGTCCAAGCCGAGTGTGAAGCACATGCGTGTGTTCGGCTGTCGGACGTACATTCTTACTCCAAAGGAGAAGCGACTCAAGTGGGATCCCAAGTCTCGCACTGGTGTGTTCCTAGGTTACGAAGAAGTGTCCAAAGCGTATCGAGTTTATGACATCGAGGCGGGGCAGGTGGTGATCAGTCGCGATGTCAACTTCGATGAGTCGACTTTTGGGTTTTCAGCGGATACTTCGGATGAAGATGTCGATGATACTGCACTGGACCTTGACGCCCTCGACATCGACGATGATGGTCCACGCCAAACGAGCTTTCAGCAGACGGGGAAGCGCAAGAACCGATCAAGTAGCGATGAGGACACCGCCAGAAGATCGCGCACCGCTCGCCACAGAGCTGGCTTAGAGGAAGCAAGCGCACCGGACGTATCCCCTCACACCGAGCCGAACCCGACGAAGAAGAAAAGTCTGGGGATCAAGATGAAGACGATGATTCGACTTCTCCTGTATTTTGGCGTGCCAGTGCCAACGCCGTCGAAGCAGCTGTGGATTTATCGGAGCCGCCGACATTCCAAGAAGCGGTGAACGGCCCGGACCAAGTGCACTGGCGCAAGGCGATTCGCGCGGAACTCAAGTCGATGCGACTGCGTGGTGTATTTCGAGCTGCCAAGTTGCCCAACGGACAGCGCGCCATCGGCACCAAATGGGTGTTCAAGATCAAGCGTAAAGCGGACGGATCGATCGAGAAGTACAAGGCGCGTCTCGTGGCCAAGGGCTTCAAGCAGAAGTATGGCATCGACTACACGGAGACGTTCTCGCCCGTGGTCAAATACGTGACGCTGCGCATGATCATCGCGATTGCCAAGTACTTTGGCTGGCCTCTCGACCAACTGGATGTGGTGACCGCTTTCCTGTACGGAATAATGAAGGAGCTGGTTTTCTGCGCGGTCCCCGAAGGCATCGAACTGGATGGCGACTTCGACTGCCTGGAATTGGTGAAGGCGATCTACGGTCTCAAGCAAGCTTCGCGCGTATGGAACGAGACCTTCGACGAGTTCATGTGTTCTATCGACTTTCAAGTGTCGGCCTTTGACCCGTGCCTCTACATCAAGGTGGTTGATGGCCACTGCGTGCTCGTGCTGGTATATGTGGACGATGTATTGATCACCGGAAGTTCACCCAAGCTGATCTCACGCACGAAGAAGGACCTCAAGACTCGTTTCGAGATGACCGACAGCGGCAAGTGCACGTTTGTTCTTGGGATCGAGTTAGTGGACGGCCCGGACGGCAGTGTGACGATGTGCCAGCGGCGGTATGTGGACGACATTCTTAAGCGCTTCGGCATGGACGAGTGCAAGGCCGTGGTGAGTCCCGTCGACATAAGCACTAGACTGATTCCAAGCGACGCAGCGACCAAAGTGAACGCTCCGTTTCGCGAAGCTGTTGGTGCTCTGATGCACCTGATGACTGCTACTCGCCCGGACATTTCGTACGCGGTTGGCTATGTGTCGCGCTTCATGGAGAACCCTCAAGAAGAACACTGGGTTGCGGTCAAGCGCATCTTTCGCTACCTGCAAGGCACCAAGACGCATGGAATCTGCTTCAAGCCGGGTGACAACATTGACTTTCGCGGGTACTCCGACGCGGACTGGGCTGGCGACCTCGCGGACCGCAAGTCGACTTCAGGCTACACGTTCATGCTGATGGGTGCACCAGTGAGCTGGGGCAGCAAGAAGCAGTCAAGTGTTTCGCTGTCTACGAGCGAAGCGGAGTACATCGCGCTCAGCCTGGCTATCCAAGAAGGCAAGTGGATTCATCGCCTGCTGTGCGAGATTCTGGCGGCTGCCAACGAGACGGGACCCGAGTTCATGATCCGCGAAGACAACCAGTCGTGCATCAAGATGACGAAGAACCCAGTGAACCACGGTCGCGCCAAGCACATCGATATCAAGTACCACCACATCCGCGACGAAGTGAAGCGTGGTGAAGTGAAGCTCGAGTATTGCGAGACTTCTATGATGCTGGCGGACATCATGACGAAGGCGCTCCCGGGACCTCGTCACATGGACCTGTCGGCTGCTCTCGGCATCCACGCGTGTTCGCATTGAGGGGTCTATTGAGGGTTACTGGTTTTGGGTACTGTGTACCAGTTGTACCAGTTGTACCCATTAACCGGTTAACCCGAACCGGTCCAATACGATCCCGCGATGATTACGGTAAGTTGTTTACGCCACCGATGATTAGACGAGTAGGATGATTGGACGAGTACAGAGTGTTTGTGATTAGATGCACCAAATGATTGGATGCAGACTAGGTAGTGAAGACAGTGTAAGCTCCGATCAATCAATCACTTTCGAATCTTCCTTCTTCAGCTCAAGTGGTCTTCACTCCGGTCCCCGCACCAAGTGCAGAACTCCCTCCGCTCAGCCCAAGCCTCGCTTCCAAGACCTCAACACCTTTATCATGTCTCGCGATGGAGGACTCGCAGCTGCCGTTGGTTCGCTCGGCAAAGGACGCGCATGATGCATGGTCAAGATGGAAGGACACTTCGAGAAGAAGAGTTTGGCGAACAAACTCTTTCTTCGTCGACGTTTCTTCACAACCATGATGGACGAAGGTGATGATGTGTTGGAGCACATCAACAAGCTCAAGACACTGGCGGAACAGCTCGACGCGGTGAGCGCTCCGGTCAGTGAGGACGACTTGGTGATCACGCTTCTGGGAAGTCTGAGTGAGTCGTACCAGTTCCTGATCACGGCATTGGAATCGAGAGCCGATTCATTGTCGTGGGAACTCGTGACGTCTCGGCTCCTGCATGAGGACATGAAGCGCAAGGAGCAAGGTGGCGGCGACGGAGCCACGCACGGTCAAGCGTTCATGGTCAACGACAAGAAGCGTAGAGGGCGTCCGGTGAAGAAGACTGGAGCGTGCCACAACTGCGGCAAACTAGGACATTGGATCGCGGACTGTCCTTCGCGGATCCAAGATAACTACTGTTGAAAAGGTCGTTTGAGCAGTTGTTGGCAAAATGCAAAGTGATTGATTAAGGTCCTTAGTTCGCAACCTGCTTGCTACCTCTAAGCCTACTGGATCTCCTACTGGATACACACTACTGGATTCTCTACTGGATACTGAGTTGCCTCAGCCAATCAGCAACGTCCACGTAGAGGCCCATCTTGTACCCACAATGGCGTAAACATCCGTGGCGTAAACACCGTCCCATAAACACAGGAGTATTTACGGTACTGCTGGGTGAAGGTCGACATACCGGTGTCTACCGGTATCCGCCGGCTGCTCGAGATGTCGTCTTGACAACAGATCTGTCATCTCGAACCGATCACTCAGTGCACGCTTGGTCGAGACCAGCAACTCATCGTCGTTGCTTGCGATGATCAGGTCGTCCACGTACAGCACCACGAAAACCATGTCATCGCCATCACGCTTAAAGTAGATGCAGTGATCCGACTCGCACTTGGTGAACCCCATCTTGATCATGAACTCGTCGATGGTCTGGTTCCACATGCGCGGCGACTGTTTCAGTCCGTACAGCGAACGCTTGAGTTTGCACACATAGTCTGGGTGAACTTCGTCCACATACCCGTCCGGCTGCGCCATGTAGATGTCTTCATCCAGTACACCGTTGAGGAACGCAGTCTTCACATCCATCTGGTGTAGCTTGAGACCATACCTGGTAGCCAGACTCAGTACCACACGAATCGACGTGAACTTGGCCACTGGTGCGAAGGTCTCGTCGTAGTCGATGCCATACTTCTGAGAGAATCCCTTGGCCACCAGACGTGCCTTGTACCGCTCGACCTCTCCGTCTTGGTTCTCCTTCACACGGAAAACCCATCTGCAGCCGATCGCTTTGCGTCCCTTTGGCAGAGGCACGACGTCCCACGTCTCGTTCTTGTGTAACGACTCAAGTTCCGAGTCGCACGCTTCCTTCCACTTGTCCGCGTCGCTGGATTCCATCGCCGACTTGAATATTGTCGGCATTTCTCCCACTGAATACACGACGTGGGCTGCTTCGTAGCCCTCTTCGTTGCCGAGTATAGCAGACGCTGACATGTCTTCAAGCGTCGTCCGTCGTCTCGCTGGCACCTGACGCTTGGGATACGGAGTCTCCGTCACCTCTTCCAACGATCGGGTACGCGTGTGTCGCTTGGTCCCCGGCTCGAAGTCAGCGTCGCCTTCTGGTGCTTCTTCTTCTTCTTCGTCCGACTCCATGTCGGTGTCCGTCTTGGCTTCTTCCTCTTCGTCCAGAAGCTCAATGGTCTTGCTCATGTTCCCATAGTCGCGTCTCCCACCGTCGAATACGTCTTCCTTAAACTGTGCGTCGCGACTCACCAGCACACGCCCGCTTGACAGCTCCTCAAAGCGATACGCCTTTTGGTGTTCCGAGTAGCCCAGAAAGCGACACAACACGGCTTTCGCGTCCAACTTCGAGCGCTTCTCCTGCGGGACGTGCACGTACGCGTGACAGCCAAACACCTTGAGGTTGGCCAGCAGCGGTTTCTTCTTCGTCCATAGCTCATGCGGCGACTTGTCATGATCGACCGCGCGCGTTGGACACCGGTTGCGAAGAAACATCGCCGTCATCACCGCTTCACCCCAATAATCCTTGGACAACCCGGCGTGCTCCAACATGCAACGCGCACACTCCACCAGTGTGCGGTTCATGCGCTCAGCAACCCCGTTGAGTTGTGGGGTGTACGGCGGCGTGAACGTGCACAATACCGCGATCGGCGCAGAACTTGGCCATCTTGTCCGATGCGTACTCGCCACCGTTGTCGCTCCGAAGCGACTTCACGTGCTTGCCAGTCTGCTTTTCCGCGAGTGCGACGAACTGGGCAAACTTGTCCGGGACTTCCGACTTGTTCTTCATCAAGTACACGACACAGTATCGGGACTTGTCATCGATGAACGTGACAAAGTAGCGTTTGCCGCTGAAGGTGGATGTCTGCATAGGTCCGCAGACATCACTGTGCACGACCTCCAACAGCTCGCTCGCCCGATCCGTTGTTGCCGATTGGAAACGCACGCGAGTTTGTTTGCCGAGTGCACACCCGTCACATAGCTCCCACTTGTTCACTGATGCCATATCGATTCCTGTGGCGAGGTTCTTCTTCACGATGGCATTAAGACCGTCGTGGCCAATGTGACCGAGTCGAAGGTGCCAGAGGTACGACTTGGTGTCCCCTTTGCTACCCGACAACTTGGCCGCATTGGCTTCTCTCGAGCCACTGGCGTCATGTGCAACGAACAGTCCTTTGCCTTCACGAGCTCCGATCTTCCACTTCATACCCATGGTGTCCGCGAAACATCCGTCTTTGTCGAAGATCACGGGTCCAACGTCCTTGGTGAAGCGACCAACCGAAAACAAGTTGCGCGACAGCTTCGGAATGTGCCACACGTTCGTGAGCACACCCTTCTTGATCCCGCGAGTCTTCATTGACATCACAATGTCACCGCTGCCGATCGCCTGCACCACACCGTCGTCTGCGAGATGCGTCGACCGGGTGAAACCTTAGTTCCTCATGAACTTCTTGGAACTCGTCATGTGCTGCGTCGCACCCGAGTCGACCAGCCACACCACTCGACTTGGTGGAGTTACCTACCACCAACTGAGAAGAGATAGTCGCCAGAGTCTTCACTCTGCGCGACATTCGCACGCTGCGATCGATATCGCTCAGCGTCGTTGTTGATCCGCGAAGGGCATTCCGCGATCCAATGTCCTTGTTTGCCGCCTGTGGCACGCACCGGTCTTCTTCACCGGTCGTCCTTTGCGCTTGTTGTCTCTCATCATGAACGCTTGACCGTGCGCGGCTCCGTCGCCGCCCTGCTCCTTGCGCTTCATGTCCTCATGCAGGAGCCGAGACGTCACGAGTTCCCACGACAATGAATCGGAACGCGATTCCAATGCCGTGATCAGGAACTGGTACGACTCGCTCAGACTTCCCAGAAGCGTGATCACCAAGTCATCCTCACTGACCGGAGCACCGACCGCGTCGAGCTGCTCCGCCAGTGTTTGGAGCTTGTTGATGCTCCAACACATCATCACCTTCTTCCATCATCGTCGTGAAGAAACGTCGACGAAGGAAGAGCTTGTTCGCCAAACTCTTCTTCTCGAAGTGTCCTTCCAGTCTTGACCATGCATCATGCGCGCCACTCGCCGAGCGAACCAGCGGCAACTGCGAATCCTCCATCGCGAGACAGATGATCGCCAGCGCCTTGCGAGACTTCCTCTTGAACGTCGCTTGGTCCAGCACGGTTGCGCACTGCTCGAGCTTCACTTCCCGCTCACGATTTCCACAGATCGCGCTCTTCGAGCACCATCTGCATCTTGAACTTCCGTGTGGAAGTTAGTTCCGTTGAACTTGTTGATGCGGGATGGGGCGGAGGTCCATGGCGTAGGCGAAGTCGGTGGCGGGGCAAAGTCTGCGGGGCTTGGGCTCATAACCTGTTGAAAAGGTCGTTTGAGCAGTTGTTGGCAAAATGCAAAGTGATTGATTAAGGTCCTTAGTTCGCAACCCTTGCTGCCTCTAAGCCTACTGGATCTCCTACTGGATACACACTGCTGGATTCTCTACTGGATACTGAGTTGCTTCAGCCAATCAGCAACGTCCACGTGGAGTCCCATCTTGTACCCACAATCTTGTACCCACAATGGC
>VKKV01000060.1:0-50301 GCA_008080845.1 Phytophthora kernoviae | reverse complement strand
GATGATTCAGAAGCATGATGTGCCGTTCAGGATTACTTTCGTGATAAAGCTCGAGATTGGAATACAACCACACAAGACAGCAAGTTCGTGTTCTTCTCCAACACGTCGTTGTCAACAAAGTAGCAGTCCACTACACAGGCACAGTGAATTACAACAACAAAACTGAGAACCCGACGCGCTGAGCTTCTTAGAACCATGCATTGCATCGTGACGTGTTTTCAAATGAACTGTGCATTGCAGCGTGACATGTTTTCAAGTGACTTGTGAATCGTTCAAACAGCAAATCTGTCATCGTGGCACAGCTGGCGAACCTTCCACTGTTCTATGTTGCAATCAGGGGATCCCGATTGCGATGCGGTCAATTTAGTAAAGCAGCTGCCCGTCAACAGTATGGCGTCAACATTCAGACGAACATGACAACCACGCTTCATGTTTGTTGGCAGATCATAGCCCATCTGAACTGAGACTTGCAGCTCGATTTGATATTCTCCTACACGTATTGCCTTTTGCGCCAGTGAACAAAACAAGTCTCACAAGAGCACAACCACCTGGACTTTCATTTGAATTTTACTGCCTTCCGCTCGCCCCTTCGTCTGCCATAGCTTTGGTCGCCAGCATGAAGGTAGTGTCAGCACTCATGTCGCTGTGGCGTTGTCGCCCATCATTTGACGGGCTAAAGGCCGTTACTAACTTACACTGCGAAGAGGGTGGCTGGCCAAGATTGACTCTAGGAAGCTAAGTGTTGGAACTAGACCGTCAACCAATAAACCCTATAGTGAGATCGGTTGGTCATCGTTTCACCAATAGAACGACGTGGGACAGACTAGGAGAGCCCGTCACAGATGCTCAAGACAGCAAGAACTACTACACTGTCCCTCTTGGTCTCGTTCCGAGCAATCTGTCCAGCACCGCTATACGCACCTCAATGGGCGCCAACACCAGCACTGTCCCGGCGGGACGAAAACATACGTCACCGGTTTGCGTGCCAGTGTCGGTGGAAGAACTTTTGCAGTGCTTCTCTCATTACTCCTAACCACCTCCTCGTCGGGACGTACTGCGTCTCTGGCAACGTTCGGTGGGCTTCAATCGGTTCCCATTACTCTAACGGCACACAAGACGGCGAGCAGATCAAAGTTGTGGCAATTCTGAACCATCCAGAAACTTCAAACTTTTCAAACGACTTCACAATCATGAAACTGGAGAAGCCGAGTTCGTTCAAACCGGTGGCGCTTGCAGCATCCGACGACTCGGATATTCAGGACGGCGAGTGGGCTGCAAAGATGGGCTGGGACGACACCGGTGGGCAGGCACTATGTGCAGATGAGCAATGAGAAACTGTTTGAAGGAGACACGTGTGGATGGCACGATGCTGTGTTCCCGTGGTGCTCCCAACGAAACATCGTGCACCGGGGATTACGGTGGTCCAGTTATTGTGGAACGTCCAAGTGGCGACGTACTCGTTGGTGTAGTTAGCTGGGGCTACGATTGTGGTGAACCAGGATACCCCAGCACTTACTCGCGAGTGTCGAGTGCTCGTGCGTGGATTGCATCTTTGGTGGGCGGTGAGTGCTTCCACTAAGGCATTTGCTCGACGGGTTTGCTGTGGGAGACGGGCGACTGTGTGGATTTCAATGAAAAAGTAAAACCAAACATCTATTTGTGCAATGGCCACAGTATTTAAGCTCCACACATGTTACGTTGTAGACTGCCCGGATGTCCAGCACTAGGTTGGTGACTTCAAGCTACATTGCTAATCACAACATGACAGGATTACTGGCCTTTAGCAACAGAGTTAATCCACTCGACCGCAGACGACACGCGCGAGTAAACAGAAGGGTATCCTTCATCACCGCAGCCAATCCCCCAGCTTGACAAACCGACCAAGACGTCGTCGGCATCGCCTGCCGTCTTCTCCAAGATAAGCGGGCTGCCCTGGTCACCAGTGCACGAGTCCATACCAGGAGCACCACCAGCGTATACATTGGAATCCACAACAGCCATGAATGGCGCGCATTCTTCGTTATCCCACAACTCAACATTCACCCCTGTAGCTCGTACGAAAAGATTCCGTTGGGATACGTAGTTTCACCCCATTCCAAGACAGTCGACCAACCACCAGGCTTGATGTCAGAGCTGTCGGCCACAGGAAGCTTCACAGGCGTGAACTTGTTCGCTATCGGCCACGAAATTTAAGCGGTTACATTACGATCATCTTCGCTTTTGGTTCGTATCCATGTATTGCACAGGTTTGGACACTTGTCAGATTCATGTTGACAGAGATTCAAATATTCTATGCCTTTTATTTTTTCGGCTGTACTCTTAGTGTCCCCCAAAAAAAAAAAAAGAAAAAGTAACCGTAAACAATACCTAAACATGGGTAAATATTTCGATCTTAAGTTAGGATTATTAACTATGAATTATGAATGTAAACACAAAGTTTACCTATGTAAACTTTACCACTGCCGATCGCCATCCAGTAAACCAAGCATCGTAATGACACAGCAGCAAGATGGAGCTCCGATGACAGCATTAAACGATACCTGCCCAATCAACCCAGTCAAGGAATCGCATGACGCCTTACCTAAACCTCCATCCCTTCAGCACCGCTTGTTGACCGTCGGTGACGGTAACTTTACCTACTCTTTGGCTCTGGTCAAGCAATACAAGGCTCGTAACCAACCTCTACAGCTGACTGTCACATCTTACGATAGCTACGACGAGTTGGTGGGGAAATACCCTGAGAGTAAACGCATCTGTGCGCAATTGAAGGAGCTGGGGCTACTGTACTGCATCGAGTGGACGCTACGAACCTCAAAGAGTCGATTGTTACAGCCACGAGTGGACGGGAGAAAATGTTGCTACAGTTTGACGCAGTGGTGTTTAATCACCCACACTGTGGAGAGGAAAACGTTAGGAGACATCAGAGTTTATTATCGCACTTTTACGCTTCGGCGTTGGAGGTTTTGAACGACCAGAGAAACTGAGGACAGCGGCATCCATTTGACACTCGCGGAGGGACAACCAGAGCGCTGGCAGGCTTTGCAACGAGCGGAGAAGGCTGGGTTGAAATTGTTTAAACAGGTGCAAGATGTAGACAGTGACAGGCATTTTGGCGTCGAGTATGAGCGCAAAAGACACCAGAATGGCAAAAGTTTCCACCTGGTTACACTGCATGGAGAAAAGAAGCAGCAGGCCAGTACGCTGTTCATTTTCCGACGAAGGGACCAAGATGAAAAGGTTGATGTTGTTACTGCACCGGTGTTGGTGGAAGAGAAGAAGGAGTCACGTAAACGGAAGGCGGAGGGGAGTTGAAATTGAAGTTCGCGTGCGACCAATGTGAAAGGAGCTTCAAGTCTGCACAGGGACTGAGAACCCACGTGCACATGGTGCATGAGCTGGGAGGAGCTGCGCCGACACGTGTGCTGTTGCCGTGCAGTTTTTGTGATCGCACGTTCAAGAAGGAGGATGCCAGAAGACAACACCAACTAGCCAAGCACGGCAAAGACCCGCTCATCAAACCGGACTGGTACGAGCAGCAGCAGGCGACGAACGAAACGACTTCAGCAGCAGTCGAGGAACCAGCCAAAGTAGCTCCACCTGAAACTAAAACTTCGCAAGAACCTGTCGCTATCTCTTCATCTACCACGGCACCTCCAGCTACTCCAGCCAAGATGTGCCACATCTGCCAGCTCTCGACTGAAGACTTTAACGCACATTGGCAGAAGCTCCAGCCACGGGCATCAGCGAAACGCAAATGCTCGACCTGCAGTCGCGAATTCGATGAGGAGCGTGCTTACGTCAACACCAAAATTTTTGCGGTAACGCAAAAGAGACTTCGTCCAAATAAGGATACGTAAAGCAGAAACTCAAAAACAAAGTAAGCTGTGCTTGAGGACTTCAGTACTGTACTTCAGTATTGCAGTTTGGTCCATTATTACCCTCCCCTGAAATGACTTGACACAACGCCTTCCAGGTGGTACTCCAATGGAGCAGGTAGTCTTGAATGTTGAAACGCAAGCGGCTACCAGGTCCCAGATGCTGGGGGTGAAATCTCAAAACATGAGAGGTTACTAAGTCACCGGAGCTGCGGCGCTTGACTAAATGCGATGTGCTACCAGGCTTACCGCACTGCGATGGGGGAGGGGGTCAAGGACACAGGAGGATCACCGGTCTTCCTGAATAAAGACTTTAACTGCCGAGAATGCTGGTGCGTCGCTCTTGATCCACTTGAGTTGAGTGCCAGACTGGCTGAAATAAAATGATGTATTCGTTTGTTATGCCGTATACCACAGGGGCATGCAGAAAAGGCATCTATTTCTACCATTAGTGCACAGGTAGTATGCTGACATCGGGAGCAAGGACACCGTTGTCAAACAAGAGAGACACGTCCTCCAAGTTACGTAATAGACGCAACAATGGAGTCAACAAGTCCGTCTGGTACGTTAGTCTAGCCATGCACTCGTTCGTGTCATCCCACTCGAAACGCGTAAACTCGTCCACCACAATATGTTGCCCCGTTACTTTAGTTCCAATCAATGACTAGCTTCTGCCATCCAACCCAGTCTACAACATACTTTCGGTGATCGTATGTTTCGCTCTAACAGACATTATTACCTACTGGAATACCTCCTCCCAAATAAATAAATGTTTTGGGAAAATGATATTTTTATCCCAAGTTGGGGTTTGCTTGATCCTACTTTTTTTGCATGCATCGAGGAACCAAGGAATTCTGGGTCATACCAGTTGCGAAGCAAGTATGGCGACGTCATTCTTCAAAGTTAAAGAGAGCGATCATGGCGACGTGCATTAAATTACTACTCCAAGAACCAGCGGAACACCGTGCGGCACAGTCAGTCACGAGAAAGCAAAGCGAGAAGACCCAGACCACTAGGATTCTCAATACGCTGAGTGTGCACTCTCTGTTTCAGTTGAAAGAAGACCCTCTTGGTCAGTCGCAGTACCCATCTACAAATGGATAGCCACGGCCAAGGCGATTGATGCGGAAGAGCAAGCGCGTGTTCGGCCCTGGCTACTACTACGTCGGTATCATCGACATCCTGCAAACGTGGACGTTGCAGAAAAAGCTCGAGCGTTTCTGGAAGGTGGACATCCAGCAGAAGGATGGTGAAAGTCTATCGGCCATCGACCCGGTGCGGTATCAGCGGCGATTCGAGTCCAAACTGTGCGAGATCATCGCTATCCCGAAGGAATACTACCGACAGCATCGCAACCGACCGGCGAAGAACGCGATTATGTTCGAGTCCGTACAGCGTCTCAGTCCTGTGTTGCAAGCTGTAGCTGCATTACGCGAGAATGCTGCCGCTGCGAAAGCTGTTCGACGCGAGCTGGCACGCGAACGTGACGATTCGACCGGTACGGATATATCTGGTACATCGTCCAGTATGGCAGAGGACGGTGATCTGGAACAAGCAGGTCGCAACCCGCAGCCAATTCTACTCCAGCTCAACCAGCGGCTCATTTCGACCAACTCAACACGCAGCCAACTGAGTGTATCAGGCCTGGTGTGAGCAGTTGGCGTGGGCAATGAGTGCAATCATGTTGACGTTGTAGTTAGTGTAGCCATTTAATAGATAGGATGTATTTAAGACGTCTACGAGTTGACACATTCCTCACTCGATGGATCTACAGTACTTGTGCGGGTCATTGGATGCAGCAGCACCGGCGCTTGAGGGGATCGATGTTTTTAGCGAAACAATATTTTTTATTGAGGAACGCTTTCTACAGTGCTGTTGCAAGTTACAAGTAGTAATACATGTAGTGCGTTCTTGACGCTGATAATGTTGGCACGAAGTGACATACCGCTGTTGCAGGCTTTACATACATGTTGTTCGCGGTATCCCTAGGCTGGACGCGTTCTGGACTCGTCACTATGCTGGCTTCTACGTTGAACACACTGGGAATTGAAATATGCTGTTGCGATATTGTGATAACAAATAACGTGATAACAAACTCGCATGTCAGTTTGGACTTGGCTGCATTCGCATTCAGAGAAGTCCCATTGGGACATGCTCTTCACTCTGACTGAAGTGGTTCACTCCAGTTTCTAGTAGCATCAACGTCTGCTTATCCAGTCGTTTCTTAGCAGGAAATTATCAGTGGTCCACGCACCGTATCTGGTAGACAACGTCCCATCGATCCTTACTTTATACGCAAGGTCCTGCAACGGCGGTACATGTACAATCCCAGACGAACCATTCCTCCGTTGCAGATTGCAGTGCAGCGGTGCCAGTTCCCAGTGAACCTCCCAGGCGGTTAACTACTTAGCATTTTGCCGTCCGCGTTACACTGTCCGGCTACCTTCTGTTGCGACTCCAATGAATTCTGACCAAGACATGGTCTCCATGAACTCCTTCACGTCCGACAACAACCAAAAGGCTGCAATTGATTCCCCGTCGCAGGCATTACTGGGTAGTGCTGGTACATTGCCCACCACCTGCAAATGTGACAGCCGCGCATGTAGTGCCCATCGATTGACCAAGTTAACGAACGCGTTGCTGTACGGTGCGATCAACTCGATCCGGACGATCCCAGCCATGTATGCCTATGTCCTCGTCATCTTCAGCCACCCAGCATTCACGGCTTACACGCTGACACTGTCCAAGTTTGTCGTCTTCTCCAGCGCAGTGCACCAGGTCATCTTCACGTTGCTCAGCTCGCTGCCGTTTGCTATCGGTCAAGTTCAGGATGCTGGTCTCATCTTCCTCAGTACGATGGTCACTTCTGTCTGCAACTCACTCGGAGAAGACGTACCGACAGAAGCAAAGGTGATCACCATTGTTGTCACCATCGGCATCGCTACGGCATCACTGGGCGTGTGTCTCGTAGTGATTTGGCGCTTGAAGCTTGCTGCTTTCACATCTTACTTACCCATGCCTGTGGTCGGTGGATGCTTGGCATTTATCGGACTATTTTGTCTCTACACCGACCTTGCTCTCTGTACGGGACACGTGGACAACGATTTCACATCGATACTCAAGCTTTTTACAATGCTCACAATGTATTACTCTGTCTGTCTGGTGTCGTGGGTGGTGCTCTGCTGCTTCTCGTTTCACAGCAATTCCGTAGTCCATTCGCGCTCTCAACAGCAATTGTGGTCATGCCGCTCTTTTTCTTTCTTGTACTGGCAATTGGCAGCATCTCTCTCGACAAAGCACGCGATGACGGCTGGGTAGATCCGATCGCTGAGTCTGCAAGTATCTCGGAGTTGATCAATCTCTTCGACTTCTCTCTGGTGCACTGGGACCAAGTGCCAAAGCAGATCGTGACGTGGATCAACACGGTGTTTATCGTGACCTTCTCCTCAAGTCTCGACGTTGTCGCCATCGAGATTGACATGGGTAGCAAACTTAGGACCAACCACAAACTCGAGACCGTAGGGTGGTCGAACGTCGTGAGTGGCCTATTGGGCGGCTACACAGGCTCCAACATCTTCTCGCAGACTATTTTCACCTGCCGCTACAAGACAAAAACGCGCATCATTGACGCCTGTGTGATTCTGTCTGAGCTTGCCATCGTGGCTGTCCCTGTATCTGTCATGAGCTACGTGCCGAGGTTCTTCTTAGCGGCAACGCTCATCTTCGTGGCTCTAGACCTCATGTTGGAGTGGCTCGTGCTGGCGTATCACAAGATGTCTCTGCGCGAGTGCGTTGTGGTGTGGTTGTCCTTCCTCGCTATCAACCTAATCTCACTAGATGTGGGCATGTTGGTTGGCATGGGTATCGCTATCCTCAACTTCTTGCTCGAATATGTACAAGAGTCCGTCGTGAGTAATTACCCACGCTCCTCTGCTACTGTGCGGGATTTAGCAAAGCACCAAACACTCGCCAGAAAGCGTGATGCCACCATGCATTTCGAGTTCTGCGGCAACCTCTTCTTTGGTTCGTCAGTGCAGCTTCTTGAGTGTCCAAAAGCTGTTTACGTCCGCAAGTCGCAAGAGCAAAGCCCTGCCACTGAAGGATGTCAATAGTAGTAGAGTCCAGCACATTTGACCGTCATTTTTCTTAAATAAATGTACGGTAAACCTATGGTCCATGCTTTCAAGTCCAGGTATCGCTCCAAACCCAACCATGTATTGCCCATATTGTCATTTATGCGCATTGCTTTTTGCAAGGAATGAAATGACCAGTAGAGCCGAATTGTACGCAGGTACGCCAGTGAGGTTAGAATGGCGTTGCTGGAGAGGTTATTCGGAATAAAGCTGCTGACCGGGACAGTGTAGTAGTTCTCGTTGTCTTGAGCATCTGTGACGGGCTCTCCTATAGTCTGTCCCACGTCACTGTTCCTATTGGTGAAACAATGACCAATCCGATCTCACTATAGGTTTATTGGTTGACGGTCTCGTCTCCAACACTTAGCTTCCTAGAGTCAATCTTACCACCAAGCCATTACCCTCTTCGCTAGTGTAAGTTAGTAACGGCCTTTAGCCCGTCACAGCATCGATGGGCAGAGATCTCAACGCCACAGCGACACAAGTGGTGATGAGAGCTGGCACTACCTTCATGCTGGCGACCAAAGCTATGGCAGACGAAGGGGCGAGCGGAAGGCAGTAAAATCCAAATGAAAGTCCAGGTGGTTGTGCTCTTGTGAGACTTGTTTTGTTCACTGGCGCAAAAGGCAATACGTGTAGGAGAATATCAAATCGAGCTGCAAGTCTCAGTTCAGATGGGCTATGATCTGCCAACAAACATGAAGCGTGGTTGTCATGTTCGTCTGAATGTTGACGCCATACTGTTGACGGGCAGTTGCATTTCCCTTACTAAATTGACCGCATCGCAATCGGGATCCCCTGATTGCAACATAGAACAGTGGAAGGTTCGCCAGCTGTGCCACGATGACAGATTTGCTGTTTGAACGATTCACAAGTCACTTGAAAACATGTCACGCTGCAATGCACAGTTCATTTGAAAAACACGTCACGATGCAATGCATGGTTCTAAGAAGCTCAGCGCGTCGGGTTCTCAGTTTTGTTGTTGTAATTTTCACTGTGCCTGTGTAGTGGACTGCTACTTTGTTGACAACGACGTGTTGGAGAAGAACACGAACTTGCTGTCTTGTGTGGTTGTATTCCAATCTCGAGCTTTATCACGAAAGTAATCCCGGAACGGCACATCATGCTTCTGAATCATCCTGCTTTGTGGCTGTGAGCAAACGTTTTTGTCAACAAGTCATTTCGGTTTCGGACCCCAACAGAACAGGAAGCCCGAGCACAGCCTCGCAACGATGAAGACATTCTTCACGCTTATCATCATGTTGGCCTGTGCTACCAACACCTACGGAAGCAACATTGAGCGTAAGCTCATCGTCGGAGGAGACGTCGTCCCGGCGAATGCCAAGACATACACCGTTGGTCTGCGCACCACCATCGATGGCGACAGTCTTTGTGGTGGATCTCTAATCTCCCCCACCCACGTGCTCACTACATCGCAATGCATAGATGTCGATATTCGCTGGGCTTCCATCGGATCGCACTTCCGAAATGGAACCCAAGACGGCGAGCAGATCCGAGTTATCTCGATCATGAACCACCCCAACTACCAGGAGAATATGCTAAACTCAGACGATTTTTTGGTGCTCGAGCTTGAGAAACCCAGCTCGTTTAAACCCGTGAAGCTTGCTGCGGCTGACGATTCGGACTTCAAAGCCGGGAAGTGGGCCACTACGATGGGATGGGGCATCGATGCCGATACCAATGGTACCTACTCGTATGAGTTGCAACGTCTGGACGTTCAACTCGCGAGTGATGAAGCTTGTGCGAACTTCACTACTGTCGATTCCAGCATGGTGTGTGCGGGTGGTGTTTTGAACAAGGATACTTGTTTCGGCGACTCTGGTGGTCCGCTTATCGTGGAGACATCTACTGAGGGAACTCGACAGAGGACGTGCTGGTTGGCGTTGTGAGCTGGGGAAGGGCTATACATGCGGTAGGGAAGGCCACTATACCGTCTATTCTCGAGTGTCAAGTGTTCGGGCGTGGATCGACTCTATTACGGGCGGTAACGGCACTTGCCTCAGCTAAATCAATACGTTACGACACGAGAGTACAAGTAGATTTGTCCACTCTTAGACACATTTGCTGTTTCATGCAATAATAGTTCTAACAAACTACTGCACTTCACAACGTATCCTCCTAACACAAACTGGCTAAGTATTATTTTAAAACCCGCGTCTCTCAGCTATAGTGCATTAACCATGTTTTGACGGAAAAGTGCCGACAGTAACAGTGGATGGTAGAGATCATGATCATCTACATTCCATTAAAACAAAGTCCACATCACGATGACAATACTTAAGTACATGCATAGCCTTCTGTGCTCAAGAGAACAACCTTATCGACTACAAGCACATTGTGGCGCAGCTTAAAACCTTAGTCCTCCATGCCTTGTTGCGCTAAGGCACTGCGTGCTCTTCGTTAAACATAGCAGCAACATAGTTCATGTTGGTGGGCAGACAAGAGACTTCATATTCAACAGGAAAAATCGCTTTACGGTACTAGGATAAATTTTGTCTTACGCGGTGAGTATGTTTTACCTACACTCCTTAAACCACATCGTCCAATAATGCCTTGTACGCGATCCACTTCTGGTACTCTTCCTTCTTCGAGAGTTTGCCGATATTTGCCATACTTGTTGATATAGTAGGCCACATCAGGTCCTTGAAGATATCGTCAGCAGTTAGTCCAATCCTTTTCCATTCCTCGAAATAGTGGCGATATCGGGCGATCTTCCTGTCGAATAGACCCGCTCTCTCGTCGTCCTTCACATCGTCAGCCATAACGTCCACAGCGTAAATAGTATTGCCGCCGCGCAGGAATATATTGGCGGTGCTGGGGTTCCGGACAACATCAATTGGCTCCGGTTGTTAGAGTTCGGCGACAGCAAGCAACTCAATATACCACAATCAAATTGTAAAAGCAAAAACCAATTGGCTGGGTGATGTCCGGGGACACCATTGCCGAGAGTGTGGCGCGACCAATGCCAGTGGCCACCAGGGCAGCGTCGTATCTAAAAAGGAGGGTGGCTGCAACAACCGGGAGGATGTAGTTCAGACGCATGCTTGGATCAGGTCAAGGCTTGATTGAATTATGAAGACTGGAAGGCGAGTTGCGAAATGATCCTCCAACTGGCAGAGTGCGCGGAGTCTAATCTCACCGCAATGAAAAATTCACCAAGGGCCTCAATGGCCAAATATCCATGGTGCATGCTGTCGACGGTTGATGATGCGGCCATCTAGATGAAAATTTTCACCATGCCAATCTTATCCGTCTGCAGCTAAACGTGAAAATGCAATACAAAAACTGAATATAAGCACTCAGACACCTCCAACAAATCCAAACATGTCGCTGTAGCTTTCGATACGCCAAGAACGATAAGTCTTGTCGCCAGTCGTCCTTCGGCTAGATCACGGATCTTCGCGCAGCACAAATGCCACGTTTCCTGTGCTTTATATTTAGTGGCGATGGGAATAGCGAGCTACATGATGACGGCAGCTCCAGAGAACTACGTATGACCTGGATGCCCGGTGCTTTAGGTGGAGGTGATGGTGCCGTCCAGGTGATGGCCCAAACCCAAACCCAAGTCCAGCCACCTGTCAGCATCCTCGACCTAGCGGCAATAATCACGTAATACTGTAGTACATTTGGTGCACAGCAATGAGGCAACTACGTGCAGTCGCACAGCGAGACTCCAGGAAAGTAAACACCAAGATGGAAGACATCCGCCTTCGCCAACTCTTCGACAGCTTTGAGTACATCAACATAGAAGCACCAGGGCATTTGGATCCATCACAAGCTGCTCGATCTCGGACCCCAGCGCCAATCGTGCAGTAGCTTAAGATGTTTCAGGGATCTGTTAGCTAAAAGTTAAATAGACGCTGCTGATCATCATCATCGTAATACTGTAGTAGCTTTTTTCAAACGGAAGTTGATGTAGCTCAACTGCTCGTGTTGTAGGGGATAATACTTACCGCGTATCCCGATTTGAATTTATATATCTGTTAGTTGTGTGAAAAATGTATATACTTCCCATAACTATGTCGTGATCAGATACTTGCCTGGTGCGGATACTACGTTTGTAAAAAGCAGTGATTTTTCCTCGGCGTGTCAGCAAGGAAGCGCGTGGCACCAGAATCAACTCCGAGGAGTATATTCGCTCGGGATTCGTGACCACGAGCTCCCTCCTAACAGCCGCCGCCCCCATTGCCGCTTCACTTGTGGTGACTAAGTCATTCAATCCTGGCTTGCCCTTTGACGACGTTGTTCCACAACCTGCGGCTTGTCTTAGCGTTGTTGTGGTGGCTTACGTCGACTGATAAAATGGGTGGATCGGTGATGAAGACTCCTCTGTCAGTTTGGAACATGTTTAAAATTGATCAAAAATTTTGGGCACGGCTGTATACCCACGAAGTCTCGAGCGCACCACCACTACATGCACGTATATCCCCGTAGTTTCAGTCGCAACTCCTGCTACCAGCACCAATTTTCGTTTCATTTCGAAAGTGAAGTACATTGATGTCACTTAATTGCTAACGATGCCTAATGTCCGTCCGTACCAGCAAACGCCTCTATATCGTTCACTGTTCGCTCTCTAGCTGTGCTCCTGCTCTCCACGCTAGAGATGTAAGGTCACCTTACACGGTTATGGCTCCGGATCCCGAAGGGTCCTCATCAATCTACCATGTGAACCAGTGACCAACGCCGCCAACCACATGGAGGAGTGCATCCGTCCAACTTGAATTCAGCTCAAGTACCAGAGGCGGCCAGCACCAATTTTTCGCACAAGAGAAGCATCTCAAGAAATCGTGCACCACCGTTGACTTACGCAGGTGCCGGTCGTGTTCGCATTATCTTTCTCGACCAGCGGCTGCTTATGAACAGCATTTAGGATTACACGTAAATGGCAGCGATAACATTTTCATCAATGTTATGTCTGCTTTTGACCGAATGGTGTGGCCGTCTTGCTCAGGCAAAACAAGTACCGCTAATGATCGGATCGATCCACGATCGAGCGTACGAGACGCGAGAATACACACCGGGTGTCCTCTTCCACAGCCGTATCCCCAGCTTGTGAGGCCAATGAGCACATCCTTTGAATCGTCTCCGCACGGTGACTCGATAATGAGAGGACCACCAGTGTCGCCACTGCACGCATCCTCATCCTTGATGCCGCCGGCACAAACCATGGTGTCGTTGATATTCAGGGTTCGAGAGCAGTTGTCATTGCTCCACAGCTCGACGTTTAGCCGCTGCAGTTCCTCTGCCTGCGTGCCATTCTCCACCATGGAGCCCCAACCCATAGTAGTTGCCCATTCGCCCTGCTTGATGTCCGAGTCATCGGCCGCGGCAAGTTTCACAGGCTGGAACGACGTGGCATTCTCCAGCTCAAGCACCATGTAGTCGCTGGACCCTTCTGCGAAGTCGGGGTGGTTCATGATCGCCACCACCTTGATCTGCTCACCGTCGTCTGTGCCGTTGTAGTAGTGTGATCCCACAGACACCCAACGAATGTCGCCAAAGCCGTTGCATTGGGACGCGCTGAGCACGTGTGTCGGGGAGATGAGGGCTCCGCCGCAAAAGTCGTTGCTGTCCTCAAACATGCGCAGACCGACAGTGTACGTCTTAGTGCCGGCCGGGACGGTCTCTCCACCAAGAATGAGCTTGCGTTCGACGTGGTTGTTCGCTTCGGCACCGAACACGAAGAGTAGCGGGACAGATGCGGCGGCAATTGCACAGGCAACCTTCATAATCACAATATTTTCGTTTAACGGGATGTGGTGAGCAGTAGACGGTGAAAATCGGAATGCTGCAACCAGTCGAGACTTCGTATGAATATGCTGAGCTGCGTGACATGGACACAGGGCTGTCGAGCGGAGAACCAGCTGGAGTTGACTCTCGTTCCTATAAAAGTGTTGTGCTGTTCGTTCGATTTGCAAGCCTATGGACGGACCGTATCCGCCAGATGATCATTTTGATCGTTGATTGAAGCCGATCGCAAGGACGCACAAGCCGATTGACCGCATGTACCGAAAATTGCACGATGAAATTGATCGATTTGCCAATGCTCTCTGCAGAAGTGGAAATCGCGCACTGTGTGACGCACAAGACCTTTATACCGGAGACTTTTACACTACCCAGTATGAAACTTTGTATCGCTGAATAAACCCGTTAAGCGACGAACGACGGATGCCATGGTGCAACCGCAATCTGATTATGGTGGGTCTGCCCTCGTAATCCGTTGGATAGACGTTGTCTTAAAAGGGCTTCTTGCCGGCGTTACATGGACCAGTTACACTAATGGTTCATCTAACGCCGGCAAGAAGAATACATTGTAGCAACCTCCGTGAGAAAGTCGGCATCAGACAGTGCACGATACAAGCGTGCTCCATATTTCTGACAGCCGTCCACACGCTTCAAATCGAGCTACGTATCTGATGGAACGAGCCTCATCTACATGTGTTTGCTTGGTTCAAAGCTGCCTCTTCACTTTTTCCTCTCACAACAGTATTCACACCGCATGCCTCGTAGCTACAGTAATTCAGAACGAACCATTCTGGTTTTCGCCGCCTACTGCACATCGCACTCTACTACGAACAACGATGAAAGTCTTTTCTACAATGACTGCTGCGATTGTCACGCTGGTACTGGTGTCCGCCGAATACAGCGAGAACGTCGAGCGTAAGCTGGTCATCGGTGGGCAAACAGTCCCGATGGGCACCAAGACGTACACGACAGGCATTCGCTCTACTGTCGATGGTGACAACATCTGCGGCGGGTCTCTAATTTCGCCTACCCATGTGCTTACCTCGTCGCAGTGCAGCTACAAGGACATCCGTTGGGTGTCCGTTGGCTCACACTTCCTGAATGGTACGCAGGATGGCGAGCAGATCAAGGTCGTGTCAATCATGAACCACCCGAAGTACGACCCCGATCTTCTTTCGAACGACTTTATGATTCTGGAGTTACAGAAACCCACCTCATTCACCCCCGTTACACTTGCTGCTGCCGACGACTCGGATTACGTCGCAGGCGAAGACGCGACCGTGTTGGGATGGGGTTACACCACGAACAACGGTCCTTTATCCTACGAGTTGAACAGCGTCGATGTCCCGCTATGGAACGATCAAAACTGCACGCAGCAGCTCAACACTGACCCGTCAATGCTCTGCGCCGGTGGAGTTCTGAACAAAGATGCCTGCGTCGGTGATGATGGCAGTTATCATCAGTTCGTCCAAGAAGGACGTTCTTCTAGGGTTAAACAGTTGGGGGCCGAAAAACTGCGGCACTGAAGTCCCCAGCGTGTATTCGCGCGTCTCGAACGTTCGTGCGTGGATCGATTCCATCGTCAACGGTACGTGTCTGGCATAGATCAACACGCTAAAAACAAAGAGTACATGTAAACTTGTCCACACTTGTCCGCATTTGCTGACTCATGCAATAATAATAATTACAAAATTAGTCGTACAACTTCCTATTTTTTCTAAACTCAATGCATACTAATTCCAAGGTAAAAGACCTAAGAATCCTAAAATCAGTCGATAATTTTCCACGAAGAGTTCACTTTGCGCCTCTCAGCTCCAGTGCATTGATCAATAGCCATGCCCTGGCGGAATAGCGACGATGCCGACAGTAATAGTTGGCTCGCAAGCCGGTCCTCCACCTCCCACCCAAGCGCTTATGAAGAATTCACGCACAGTCAGAGCAGTCCAAGCGGCAGCGACGCCATCGAGGATCAGAAGTAGGCGAACGGTCTCCGTTATTGGGCTCTGGAAACAGAACAGCAGCCGCGCTGTCCCCAGCACTGGGCGGTCGTCTGCTCTTTTACGTCGCAGCTTCAATAGAGCAGGACAAAACCGTCGCCAATGCACGGACGTCTTCTCTCTGGGGTGTCTAGCCACCTACTGGATCGGGATGGTGGCCTTGGCTATTGCCGCCTTCTCCCATAAAAGTAGTGTGGGTTTCGCCAAAGAAATCAAGAGTGGGGTGGACTTCCAGGGACAAAGTTGTGGACAGCAATTTGTGTACTTCCCAGATTTTAAAGAGAATCCAGATTTTGGATTTTGTGTGGACAAATGTCCAAAGACGGAAGGAGAGATCTTGACAGTGCAATTGCCGTTGCAATCGACCAAGAGAGGTGTGAATGGATCGAGGAATTGAAGGAAGTGCAGTTTAAATCCTATGCTACACATCGATGGGCGTACGCTTGTGCACCAGCAGAAGGTTTGGCTTTTAATTGCGATTATTTGAGGGGAGATGCAGAATCTTTACTGTACTTTTGGCTGCGTTGCGGGTATTGCAGTGAGATCGGAGCAGATTATGATTACACAGCTACAAGATACGGCGGGACGCTTCGTTGGCGCTCTGGGCAACGTACGACCACTACAGATAGAAGAAAACGCTTGAATTCATGGCCACCTAACGTCTGTGTATATGCAGTGTTGGCAGGTGTTGACGATTGCGACTGGTATTTCGCTATCTACTGCGGCGTTCTATCTTGTATTACTGCGATATTGTGGTTGCATCAGTGTTCTGCTATCGACCTTGGGTATCGAAGTCACGCTCGCGTACAGCAGCTATCGATTGCTGAATGCAACCGCCGATCCACTTCCCTACGCGAACGACCCAGCCATGCTGAGTTTTCTTCAGATCAGTGCTGTGGCCATGTGCTGCGCTGCCATCCTCTTCTTGCTATTCGCAGCAGTGATGATGTCAAGATTGCTACTTGCGGGTGCGTTCATCACGCACGCATCTCGCGCACTATCTCAATTGAAGCGGCTACTCGTCCTGCCGTTCATTTCGTATGTGCTCTTGCTGGTGCTTTTGGTTGGGGCATCCTCGTGACGGTATCACTGTTCGGCGCTGGTGAAACGTCGACCCGAATTGCAACCATCTCGGCCAACTCTCCGTCCACCATCCGCGTGGAGACAGAGTCATTTCAAGTGAGCACGAAACTGCGGTGGCTGTTTTTATTCCATGCTTGGGGCATGTACTGGTCTGTCAACTTCCTCCTCTCTATTGTTGAGATGATCACAGCCACGGCAGTGTCATTGTGGTATTTTTCGCCGGAAAATAGGGTCACAGGGCTGAAGGATTTCGAAGAAGCAGACCCTGTATCGTATTCAGCACACACGATCGTCAACTACCACCTTGGGACGTTGGCGCTGAGCTCGGGTGTTGTGGCACCAGTTGAGCATATTCGGTCGTTCTTCTTGTACCTCGAAAACAAGAACGAGTTCGATGCGAATACCTTCACTGAGCTGGCAGCCAAGTGTTGTTGCGTACGTGGTTGGTCGTGAAACAATGTCAAGGTGTCTCAAAATGCAACTAACCCATGGTGTTGTCGTCCTTGTCTGTTTGAAGTGCTGCATTTGGTGCTTCAAGCATTGTTTGAAGTACATTTGCAAAGAGGCCGTGTACATCACAGCAATCCAAGGAACTGACTTCTACACGTCGGGGAAGGTACTGCTTTAAAGTCGGCAGATCGTCATGTCAATGTGATCTGGTGTTTGGCTCACATATTCGCTATTTGTTATTTCTTGGTGGCAGCTTGCTTACACTCTAATCTCCTCGAACTTGCTACGGATTGGAGCGCTCAGTCGGATTGGTCACGCGTCGGTCCTTCTTGGCAAGCTGATCGTATGCACGACCACCTGCTTGATCTCATGGTTCCTTCTTGAAGATGTACGTTGGCAGCACACTACCATTGGAAATGTGTACGATGATCCTTTACATAGATGTACTGACTTCGCCTGCCTGCGATGATTTTGCTTGTAGGTACCATATCCTGTTCTCCCGCTGGTAGTGATCGTGCTCTTCTCCTACAGTGTAGCACACGCATTCATGACGGTGAGGCGGTAACTTATGTAGTTGGGTCGTGCCATTTTTTAAGCTGCGCACTAATCACCTGTATGCGTGTGGTGGCAGATATATGAGACTTCGATCAACATGCTGCTCATGTGCTTTACACTCGACGAGAACATGCATGGCGGGCGTGGTAATTCTGCGCATGCGTCGGCACCTTTGATTCGCTCCGTGAACGACCACTTGCGGCCGAAGTGGCAGACGGTTCTATAGGTTTGAGATAGCAGATGCAGGATTTCATTTATATAATGCCTCTCGGGTTATGTTTTAGCTTCTAAGTGCTAATGCAGTTAAAATCGTATAAAGCTGCGTTAGTAAATGGCAACGACTTCAAGAACTCATAATCCTTGCGTGTGGCGTACATAAGTGGAATGTGCTATCGAAGAAATGTCACCAACACTACGCAATTCTGCCAATATATGGGGATAAAGATATGCTAGCGCTATAGTGAAATTCAGCCTTCATATCATAGCTCTCGGCGATAGCTAAATCCAGCATCTCCAGCACGCCGATGTTTCTTCCGAGGTGGAGAATGGTGTGCCCACTCACGGCGCGAACAGGCGTGGCGCGGGGGAGCTCTAGTCTTCACAATATCGGCCCCGTTTCATCACAGTCATCATCTAAATGCGAAGGAGTAGACTCTCTCCTGGGAGGTTGAGGAGTGCTCCGTACCTCACGAGTTCTTGATGCCGCTGATACCTGCTGCACTGTGCTACCATAGCCCTCCTGTCTCCTTCTCATCGGCCCCATGCTGACAAGGTTCGGTCGAAACTCGATCAGCTCCTGTTCGCTTTTGATCGTTGCAGTCCCGACACTTTCTAAAGCCCATCTTGATTTGCTTCCGCTGCTTTTTCGAGAACTTAATCCCCATCATATTCCTCCTGCAGTACGAACAGTTAAGCATGCGCTCTCCTCGCCATAACTCAGCCTCTGGAGTGGTCTTCGTAAACTTATTTGTGCAATTCTGACAAAACTGTTCACAGGCAAGATTTTGCTCTCTTGTTGGGTGCACCCTCGGGAATCTAAAGTTGGCGTTGGGCGTTGTCAGCGATACGGTAGTAGTAATACTTAGCACATTACGCCGGCAGTTTTTTCTTTACATATTTTTACAAGGAGAATAGGTTTAATCGTTTCTAATACCCAGCTGGTGTTTCTAACCAGACAACCAATCCATAACCTCAGAGCGTAAGGAGTCATTTAACTCATATTAACCATGTCTGAGATAGGTTAAAGCTCCTTCAGCAACAGTACCATGCACCTCCCTAATTAATTTTTAAAACAACAAATAAGGGACTATGCATACAGATACACCCAACTGATAACATGTCGAACGAATTAATTTTTGGGAAATACAAGGTCACCCAGATCGAAGAAGTATATTCTTCTGATCCTGGTTATTGTCGATGAGTATTCAATCAACCCAGTTTAAATATTAGGGAGGAGATCAAAATATTCTTACACTCCAAATTCCTAACTGATGGTAATTCATATATGATGACGTGGGGAAAATATTGCGGTAAGTCTCTCAAGCAGATCAGTCGAATTGATCCCAATTACATTGATTGGCTTCGTAAGAGTCAATTTGTAATCGACAAATGCCCTAAGCTTTTAGCAAAATTGAACTAAGATATTAGTTTTTTTCTTAAGCTGTGGTATAGTCTAATACCTCCCCAGTTAGTCTATCGAAGGTTAGTTCTTGTTTGGACACAACCAATACTAACATATTGGTGCCCTGGCATCCAGCATCCACACCTTGGATCTGAATCGCTTGGGGACAACACGCTCAGTTAGACGACTAACGTCAGCAATGAGAACACGGTTAGTTAGAGACCACGTCTGATAGTCAAGAAGACCATTAACCAGCTCAGGGGTGAGATCACCATTGATCGATGCAATTTTAGCTACCTCATTAGTGAAGTGGTGGAAATCGTAGTCATGGCTGATATCGAAGGTCTGCTGGGAACCGATACGAACGTTAAAGTTTCCAATACTGGATCCAGGGTGGAGTGTCCAAGGAGCTGAATCGAAAGGACTTTGGAACTCCTGAACTGCTGCTGAGGCAAAACTACCAGTTTGCTCGGCGAAAGGCATCAAGATTACATATTTTGCATTCTTAATAGAAGCCGATAGCTGGAGATCGAATGCAGCATTAAGCTGAGTCGATTGCTTACCAGTGCCAGCGCGCTGGTAGAACCACTGAGCATACCAATCATTAAACCGAACTTTCTTGACTGGCTTTGAGATGATTGCTTGGGGGTTCTCAAGATGCACAAGCGGAACGTAAAGACGCGAAGCGGTAAAAGACATGTAAGTACCATCAACAGTAGGCTCGAGCGCATTGACAACAGCACCCCAAGCAATACTGAACCCGGCAGAAGCAGCAAGGACTCCAGTCATCGGATTCCCAGTAGAAGAAGCAGAAACCATGATTGGACAGATATTACCAGAGGCAAGAATAGTGCTGGTTAGAGACATACCCTTCGAAGCATCCACGGCAACAGTAGAGGTACCCTGATTGACTCGGAAGCGGAGGCGGATTTGGGGGTTCGCCATGAGATCTAACTCCTTAAAGATAGGATGAAGATCAGTTAGCTTTACCTTTAGCATGTAGTTCCACGTCCCCATAATTCCATTAGCCGTGGCGACGCCAGCTACGAAGGCGCTACGCGCCAGTTGATTGGGGATTGTGGTAGAAGCTGCAGCAGCACCAAGTGAAGGCCACGACGTGGAGAAATCAGATCCAGCGTTAGGAGGGTTCGACAACAGACGCTTTACAAGACCATCGTTAGCGATGGAGGCTCCTCAGAGGGACCAGTTGTAGCGAACGAAGATGAGAAGGCAGTAGTGTTTGTGTATCCATCTCCAGTAGTCGAGCTTGTAGCTGAGCTGTACAAAGCTGACTGAGCAGCATCCGGATAAAGGAATGATTCAGCTCCGTGCTTCTCAACGTACTGAGGACTGTAGCTTGTCTGAGCGCGGACATTGTTCCAAAACAGCTTGTAATCAGCCATCGAGACAATGGTCTTACCATTGAGTTCCAGAGACATGCTATCGATGACATTCCAGTTGCCACACTTCAAAGTAGCACAGAAGCGATTGGCAGCAGCGGTCTGAGCAGTAGCACCATTTTCCATCGAGACCTTGTATGGGAGCATGATGTATGCATCGCGAAGACATGCAAATCCTTCAGAGCCGTTTAGCTGAGCTGTAGCATCGATAGTGATAACACCGTTCTGATACGAGCCTTGATTCAGATCGATCACAAAAGGTATGCGTTTGCCAGAAGATACCTTGATCTCCGGATCGCTTTGCAACGAGCTCTGGTACAAATACTGATCGGATAGTTGAGTTTCGTTCATTGTTGAATCTATATGGTTTCTAATATACTTTCGTTGAAATTAAATATTATGAGCGATCTCATTAGACTAATCACCAGCGACCACGATCTTATCGAGCTTGCAGATCGAATTGGAGTACATCTGGATGGAATATTTGAATCAAATGAAATATTGAAACCGATTTCGAAGCAAGGGACCTATTTGATACTATTGAGGCCTCTAACCTTGATGTAGGGCATTGGACCTGTGTTGGTAATGGTGAGTACTTTGATAGTATGGGCGAAGCTGCTCCTACTAAGTATGGGATCGGTAAATACAATCCTAAGCAATTCCAAGGCACTTACGGAGACTATTGCGGTATTTGGTATATGCTCTGGTTGTATTGCAAACAAAACAATATGATTGGACTACTAAATCGATTCAAGGATCTGAATCTAACTATTCTTTAATAAAAAATCATGATTTCTCTCATGAAATATAATCATGGCATTCAAAGAATTAGCCGTTTCAGTGTCGGTTCCAGAGACAAAGCTTAAGCGAGCGTTCAAGACCGGTACTCTATCCTTGACTAAAGATGAGTTGAGTGGCTCTGGTGCTACGCTTCATCTTCATCCTGAATCGTATGCTAAAGCTCTTCGAGCTCAAAAATCTGGTAAAGGAACGCATTTTGCTATTACACACAAGGAGATAGGCTATCCATTTAAGCACATGCAAGGAGGAGGCATGCACGGGGCAAGCATATGGAGTAAGATTTGGGGAGGAATCAAATCCGCTTTCAAATTTGGTAAAGACTCAGGGATACTTTCTCGTGTTGCTGATGCAGCTGTTCCCGCTCTTGCAACCGCACTCGGAGCTCCACAAGGTGCTATTCCAGCGAGAGCTGCTATCCGCTCTATGGCTGGTATCGGTGTTTATGATAGCGACAGTGATACTAATGATTTTGGAGGACGTCTGACGATGGTTGATGTTAAGGAAGGAGCCAAACGTGCTCTCGCTTACACTAAGCGTAAGGGATTCTTACAGACGCTGTCGATGCTGGAGAAAATTTTCTCTTAAGCAAAACTACCAAACCAGAACACGGTGATTTGATCAAATCGTTTCGTGGTGAGGTTCGATGTCGCTATGGAGTAGGCATTGTCAAGCCAAAGTCTAAGAGGTTTGCAAAGGGGTCCCAGGAGGCGAGGGATCACATGGCAAAGATACGCGCTATGAAGAAGTCTGGGGATCCTTTAGAATGTGATTCAGTAGAGAGAAAAAAGCTTAATGAAGAAGTTTATTTTTTGGTCGAAGCAAGAGCATGATCGAAACTGAAGTATCACGGAATTTAATTTTCTGATCGGTTTGGTTGTAGATGCTGATAGTAATTGTTGATCGCGAACCATTATGACAATTCATCCATGCATACTCAGCTGGAAACTCTCGATATTGACAAGCTCACATTGATTCCTCTTATGATTCTTAAGCTTGTCAGCGCTAACGAAGACCATTTCACACTTAGGGCATAGATATTTGCTTTGAAGCATATCGATGTTCTTAATGTACAGAGCGTGGTTCTCATGAGATAGGATGGCCATGGATTCAAACTCGTTGTCCGAGCGACGAATGCGTTCAACTTTTCCCGAATACACATCCATTGCATAAACATTGATAGCGAGCCGGAAGCAGTCCTCAAGCTCATCGAATTGTAGAAGGTCAATAGCCTTAGAACTTCGGAGTAGACTCAGAGTATAATTAATACCCTTGAAAGCACAGTATCGCTTGAATACCTCTTTCACTTGAGTCTGAATTTTACGAGAATCCTTCTTAGGGTCTTGTAGCAAATGCCATGCAATGGAAGACGCATTTGTTGTTCGTCTTGGGAAAGTTGATGACATGCTTGTTTTCGCGAATGATCTTAGGAATGACAGCTTTGCTATCACCAAGAGCATGATTGCGATAGTAGATAAAAATCTTAAAGCCAGTAATCGCCTTGACCTTGTATCCAGAGCTGGGGTAGTTAAGCTCGTTAGCTATCTCCATAGACCTGATTTCTGAAATAATTTTCTTTCGAATATCAGCCTTACCATATGCTGACCGCTATAGAAACGATAGGACTTATAGTCCTTGGATATATGCTTCGTCAAGTCTTCGATAGAAACATTGTACTGCTAGCTTTTGATTGCTCGGACGAGTGATGTTGCTAACATAAACCATCTTACCGGTTTTACCTCGGACCTTGACGCGATAATCGGTACCCCATCGGACTACATTAATATTTAATCGCTTAAGTCCTTCATGTTCGTAAGGCAGCATATTTGCTATATATTTGTAGCTATATTATTCTCGTGGAGATGACTTTATAATTATTGGATGTTGTATCAGGATTGACTTTATATCATGGTCTAATAGAAAGTTTTTGAATTTTAATTAATTAATTCAGATGGTGTTGGTGCCCGCCTATATACAGTGCGCGCCAATGAAACGTGAAAATGGCAAGTCAGACCCATAGTTGAGTCAATATTAGGTTTTTGAAAGTACAAAAGCCTCGTTTTAAAGCCACATGCAAGATCTCTCAAATAAAACCGTTTTCAGCAAATAAAACGCATTTTTAGTGCTGTGGTCAGGGGAAAACCAGAATGGGTACAATTTTGCAGTTATTGACGGTTGAAACATCAGTCGGTCAGATTCGTATTAAAAGCACTAATGCACCCCAGAGCAGTTGTTAATACGAAATATATCTTCCACGACACTTGATTATCTGCTGACAGCGACTTTGCATCGAATTCACAAGCGACTCAAGGTAAATAGCCGGCACGGCGTCCCAAACTCTCTGCACGGCATCTTTGAGCTCCTTGACCGAGTAGTACTGACGCCCACCGCCGTATACTTCATCCATCCTCAGAGGTTCTCGATAGGGTTTAAGTCTGGAGACTTCGCCGGCCACTTCATGACGGTGATGTTGTTGTCCGAGAGCCAGTCCTTTGTCGCTCGTGAGGTGTGTGCGGGGGCGTTGTCGTGTTGAAATATTTGGCTTTCAGGGTCGAAAGAAGGTTGCAAATACTCTTGAAGTGTTGCGATGTATTCGACAGAGTTGACGGAGCAGTCAAAGAACTTGAGACGCGTCTTTTGGGTCCCTGAAAACTTACCCCAGACCATCACGCTGCCACCGCCGGAGTGGCGGCACACGACAACAGGATCAGGACGCCGTGTGTCGATCCAGCGGCGCTGCAGACCATCAGGACCATCCAAGTTCCATTTCTTCTCGTCGCTGAAGAGCACCGCGGCCCATTCAGCGTTCGTTTCGCCCTTGTGGTCATCACCCCATTTCTTGCGCGCCATCTGGTGGCGAGGCAATAGCTCAGGCCCCGCCCTGACCTTCTTAAACTTCAGCCACGGCACGTCGTGGCATAGGCGCTGCACAGTCCGAACGCTGACGTTCATATTTAACGAGTCCTTGACACTTTTTGCGCTCGACCCTGCCTCAGACATCTCCCGAATGATTGAACGCTTATCACGCTCAGTCACTTTCTTGGTCTTTCCGCACCGCGACGTCTTCGATCGTGTGTCCCGCATCTTGACCACCTTATGGCACACCCCGATAGAGCGATGGGTGGTCACCGAGATGGCTGAGAGCTTCAAACCAGCATCATAAAGGACGAGAATGGACTTGCGCTCGTCTGGTGTCAGCTCCGTCACCCCCATTGCGTTTCTGATCGTATAAATCGTTGAGGGAGAGCAAACCGTGGTAACCATAAAAAACCGATTTGCAGTGTCTAAAACAGCTGTGCAAATGCGTGGCTCAAATATTCCCAACAGTCATTTAAATTTCAATATATTACGGATACCAGCTCCATCAAAATTTGAACTGTAACTGCGTCAAAAATGCGTTTTATTTGCTGAAAACGATTTTATTTGAGAGATCTTGCATGTGGCTTTAAAACGAGGCTTTTTGTACTTTCAAAACCTAATATTGACTCAACTATGGGTCTGACTTGCCATTTTCACGTTTCATTGGCGCGCACTGTATATAGCTTGACTTTTATGCGAGAAAAAAAATGAGTTAAGTTCGCTTTCGGTGTTAGGTTCGCTTTTAGGTTTTCGCTTGCGAGTACGAATCTGATCTCTATTCTTATCGCCATATACCTTTTGATAGCCTAAGCGAGCTTCACGTGTGCGCTGGTAGTAGCGCCTCTGCACCTCCATGATGCGCTCTTTGTTAGCCAGGTATTGTTCGGGAGAGTACGTCATCCTTCTATATAACTAACTTTATATTTGTCAGAATAAAAAAGAATTGTGCGTGAAGCACTACTGTTGTCCGATGACAAAGTCCATGAAAGTGAAGCTGATACCTTCATATATTATACCTCTTCGGGGTACGGAACAAGCATTGCAAACTGCTTGATTTTCATGGGTTTCTTCTTGGTAAACGTCTCGTAGTAGAGTGGTGGAAGCAAAAAGAAGAGTCGATTGCCATTCTTACCCAGTTTCTCCAAATTATCTGCGGCTCCGCCCTTGATGTCATGATTCTTTCCCACTGTCATTTGAAATCTACCAAACTGCGGCATCCACGCATCGATAGCAACAAAGTTCGATGTACGAGGCACGTACAGCTGATTTGCAAGTTGATCGTCCTCCACACGTTCCGCTATTAGCGAAGGCTGCGATGACGCTGGGATTTCAATTATACCTCCGAGGCCTCGTTTGCGCTTCTTCTCAGCGTCAGACAGCAGTTCCCGGTACTCGAAACGCCCACCCTTATGCAACAGCCTCATGCAATAAGGCTCGAAGATGTATCCGCACAGCGTTTGGGCTAGCGGGTTTCCATTGCACGCGCTGAGAAAACTTTCCATGCCTAGGCGATTCGACACCAACTTCGTTCGAGCAATCACTAGCATCGCCAATTCTGATGCATAGACAACTTCCATCTCGCGATACGGCTCTTGGCTGTGGATGTGAATTAGAGTCTGAGCGATCTTGGTCCTCCCATTGATCTCCGAGTTGATGGACACCGTCGTCTTGCAGTCCTCGAGAGAGCAAGTTTTGCATGCGAGCTCCAGCAACACTTGCGCGTTTGTTTCAATGTCTTGCAACACCGTGCGAGGCACACCACCCAAATACCTAAATCGATGCTCCCACTCACCTTGGGCATTTGGATACAAGGGAGCGACTGTGCTGAGTTCTTCTTTTGTCCACACTGGCATGTACAGTACAACTGGAGTCGGAACCTTTTCTTGAATTCGGCTATGCAATCCCGTCGCGGTGTGCTGGCGAGAAGAACGGAACAGCGCTCAATGGGCATTCCAACAATTTTAGTTGATCCTCTGAATCAACGAGACACCACAGATCAGGTGACCAGAATTGCCGATTGCCAGGTTTAGGAAGTTGGTCGCAATCCCTCATATTGAGGCCATCAAAGTAGATGGGGGTTGTCTAGTGATAAACACTACGCGCTTCCGTTCCTTGATCAACCTCCACATCACGTAGTAGACAAACACCGACTTTCCAACGCCAGGCGTACCCGTGACGACAGCATATTTCCGGCGGTTTGGATCCACCTTCAACAGTGCTTGGGCAGCAATCGACTTGTACGAAGAACGTACGTAAAGTTTTTGACGTTCAGTCAACGGCAGCAACGACGAAAATTCGAGCCAATCACCAGCTTGGTCGACCGTGGGGAACTGTGAGAAGAAAGGATCAGTGCAGTGATTGAAAACACCATCTTGGGAGACAATTGGAGCCATCACCAGCAACTGGATCGTCCCCACGATGATTTCGTTGGTAAGTATCGTACTGATTTGGTCTGTTGGCTCGTCCAGTTCCTTCGTCATGTACAGACTGGCCACTTCCTCGGGATCTCACCGTTCCGCATTCGGCGCACAAGAGGATCCTTTGATGGTAGCCACGAGCCTTCCGCCGTCTTCGTCAGATAGAGCCGCAACTTGTCGGCTCGTCCAGTGTACTTGAGCTCATCCGCGACAGCCTTTTTCACAACACTCACCGTCTCCCACCCCGCAAGGATGATGGGGATAACGCTCCCTTCTCCAACGACGATGTAGTTCAACAGCACCACCTTTCTTCAACGCAGCAGATTATCGAATGAGAGGGGAGGAGGAATTTTGATACCATACCTAAGTGAGAAAAGAAGGTTTGATGAAGCGCTGCCACATAGATGTAGTCTGATTCCGACCAATGGTGAGAGGTCCCTGTAGCCCTTTAGAAACGGAGAAGTAACACCGGTAAGCCTTGTCGCCCACCGGCTATCGTTGAAGGAGCTTTAACCTATCTCAGACATGGTTAATATGAATTAAATGACTCCTTACGCTCTGAGGTTATGGATTGGTTGTCTGGTTAGAAACACCAGCTGGGTATTAAAAACGATTAAACCTACTCTCCTTGTAAAAATATGTAAAGAAAAAAACTGCCGGCGTAATGTGCTAAGTATTACTACTTACGGTTGGAGGAACTGATGCCGTTTTTTGGGGCAATAAATCATGGGAATGACAAAATTTTCAATTACAGGCGCTGGGGTTCTGGAAGTCAATGGTGGGGGCACAGGTGGAGGAGGAATAGGAGGAGGTGGGGCGGTTATTGCCAATAGGTCGAGGATATTGATGGGAGGTTGGACTTGGGCTTGTCGTTACCTAGACAACGTCGTCGTCCAGGTCATAACCCGGTCGAGCTGCCGCCGTCATAACTTATTGTGGACATCACCACGAAAATGGGTGAAACATGTTTGATGGATACCTATTAAAATTGATAGAGCAAAGCGCTGTCGCGGAGCCCACCTCACGATTATTGCAAGTGCAACCATGCGAGTACATGTAGCCCACCACAGTAGTATCAAGGATCGTGTCGGACTCCCCAATCGTCATTCAATAAAGAAGTGGATCAGTACACGCGTACGCCACCAGCGACGACAGGCGAGTCCACGATGAAATGGATTCACGAGCACTCAAAAGTACTCGAAGTCAACATCCCGGCAGTGAGGAATCCACACACGAGGTCATGAAACCCTCAAACTCGGTGCTTTGATGACAAGTGGCAAGCAAATTGATGTTGCAGACGGACCCATTGGTGATGTAATGCTACTTGTTTCGCTTGCCTGGATGTGGGGGTTATTAGCCGAAAGAGTCTCTGTCAATACCATTTTTTGCTTGCAGTGCGGATTTTGGGTTTTACTCTGACCTCGGCCCCAGTCGAAGCCCCAATGGTCTATACGGCAATGCAATCGAATTCAACAGCGCTGTCATTAGCACGTGCTAAATTTTTGTCGCGCTGGCACAATATTAAGGGTTGGTGCGCTGTGTGCCAATGTTCCATAGTGAGCTATGATATTAATTTGCTTCGTGTGACACCGCTAGCCCATGGATTCAAAGCAGACATCAACACCGTCATAAGTGGCTACGAACGCAGTCTATATTATATATGTATGACGTCGAACAGTACGTGGGGTGCAGTGCAGTGCGCTGATTGTTTTCTTTCCAGTACTATCGGATACCACCCGATCAGCGTGTTTGGTTTGTTACCGAACACCAATCCACGATCGAACACACAATACTACGAGATAGCTCTTTGTACCTTAGTATAGCGAGTTAAGTTCAAAACAGTAAATTGCGAAGTGAGGATTGAGCAGCAACACTTCTCTGAACTCTACTCCCCTATGCTTGCTCTCTCTTGTCTTGTGCTATGAAGGACGCGATCCAGACCAATGTCTGGGGCTCGTTGCTGGTGAATATGTAGGCTGGTGTTTACGCGGATCGCTTGCGCATGAACTACCACGACCAATTTGAACTCGGAAGCTGTCTTGAAAATAATGCCCCGGCGCGTCATTAAAGAGACCGCATCATCTTAAGGGACTGCAACATCTTCATTAACAGCATCGCCAAGCGTGGTTGTATTTGGTACTTGATATACTACCTCAGCGCATTGGGATTAGCCTGCGAACATTCGGTCAGTTAGAGATTCACTTTGCAATTCACCTTCCAGCTCTTAAGACTTGACTTGACCCAATCCAAGTATGCATCTGAATTACGTCCCGCCGGTTGTTGCAGTCACCCTTCTTGCAAACTGTGAGGCTGCCCTGACGGCCACTAGCGTTGATTTCGCCACGCTCTCGAAGATGGCGCCCCTGGACACCGCCCTGGCCATCGATGTTGCCCGGAACCCTGGTATCGCAAATAAATCCTTGCGTGGCAGCCAGACTGTTGACGGTATGGACGACAGTGTGGACAATAACGAAGACGGCAACGTGTATGGCGAAGAGAAGGCGGGTCTATTCAACGCGAAGATTGCCAAATGGCACCGCCAATTCACGGAGTGGAAGAGAAATGGACAAACCGCCGACAATGTCTACAAGGACCTGGGGGTGGGCTACCTTATCGACACATATGGCAAAAGTCTCGGGAAACTCTCGAAGAGGGAAGAGTACCAGAAGTGGATCGCGTACAAGGCATTATTGGACGATGTGGCTTAAGGAGTGTAGGTAAAACATACTCACCGCGTAAGACAAAATTTATCCTAGTACCGTAAAGCGATTTTTCCTGTTGAATATGAAGTCTCTTGTCTGCCCACCAACATGAACTATGTTGCTGCTATGTTTAACGAAGAGCACGCAGTGCCTTAGCGCAACAAGGCATGGAGGACTAAGGTTTTAAGCTGCGCCACAATGTGCTTGTAGTCGATAAGGTTGTTCTCTTGAGCACAGAAGGCTATGCATGTACTTAAGTATTGTCATCGTGATGTGGACTTTGTTTTAATGGAATGTAGATGATCATGATCTCTACCATCCACTGTTACTGTCGGCACTTTTCCGTCAAAACATGGTTAATGCACTATAGCTGAGAGACGCGGGTTTTAAAATAATACTTAGCCAGTTTGTGTTAGGAGGATACGTTGTGAAGTGCAGTAGTTTGTTAGAACTATTATTGCATGAAACAGCAAATGTGTCTAAGAGTGGACAAATCTACTTGTACTCTCGTGTCGTAACGTATTGATTTAGCTGAGGCAAGTGCCGTTACCGCCCGTAATAGAGTCGATCCACGCCCGAACACTTGACACTCGAGAATAGACGGTATAGTGGCCTTCCCTAGCGCATGTATAGCCCTTCCCCAGCTCACAACGCCAACCAGCACGTCCTCTGTCGAGTTCCCCTCAGTAGATGTCTCCACGATAAGCGGACCACCAGAGTCGCCGAAACAAGTATCCTTGTTCAAAACACCACCCGCACACACCATGCTGGAATCGACAGTAGTGAAGTTCGCACAAGCTTCATCACTCGCGAGTTGAACGTCCAGACGTTGCAACTCATACGAGTAGGTACCATTGGTATCGGCATCGATGCCCCATCCCATCGTAGTGGCCCACTTCCCGGCTTTGAAGTCCGAATCGTCAGCCGCAGCAAGCTTCACGGGTTTAAACGAGCTGGGTTTCTCAAGCTCGAGCACCAAAAAATCGTCTGAGTTTAGCATATTCTCCTGGTAGTTGGGGTGGTTCATGATCGAGATAACTCGGATCTGCTCGCCGTCTTGGGTTCCATTTCGGAAGTGCGATCCGATGGAAGCCCAGCGAATATCGACATCTATGCATTGCGATGTAGTGAGCACGTGGGTGGGGGAGATTAGAGATCCACCACAAAGACTGTCGCCATCGATGGTGGTGCGCAGACCAACGGTGTATGTCTTGGCATTCGCCGGGACGACGTCTCCTCCGACGATGAGCTTACGCTCAATGTTGCTTCCGTAGGTGTTGGTAGCACAGGCCAACATGATGATAAGCGTGAAGAATGTCTTCATCGTTGCGAGGCTGTGCTCGGGCTTCCTGTTCTGTTGGGGTCCGAAACCGAAATGACTTGTTGACAAAAACGTTTGCTCACAGCCACAAAGCAGGATGATTCAGAAGCATGATGTGCCGTTCCGGGATTACTTTCGTGATAAAGCTCGAGATTGGAATACAACCACACAAGACAGCAAGTTCGTGTTCTTCTCCAACACGTCGTTGTCAACAAAGTAGCAGTCCACTACACAGGCACAGTGAAAATTACAACAACAAAACTGAGAACCCGACGCGCTGAGCTTCTTAGAACCATGCATTGCATCGTGACGTGTTTTTCAAATGAACTGTGCATTGCAGCGTGACATGTTTTCAAGTGACTTGTGAATCGTTCAAACAGCAAATCTGTCATCGTGGCACAGCTGGCGAACCTTCCACTGTTCTATGTTGCAATCAGGGGATCCCGATTGCGATGCGGTCAATTTAGTAAGGGAAATGCAACTGCCCGTCAACAGTATGGCGTCAACATTCAGACGAACATGACAACCACGCTTCATGTTTGTTGGCAGATCATAGCCCATCTGAACTGAGACTTGCAGCTCGATTTGATATTCTCCTACACGTATTGCCTTTTGCGCCAGTGAACAAAACAAGTCTCACAAGAGCACAACCACCTGGACTTTCATTTGGATTTTACTGCCTTCCGCTCGCCCCTTCGTCTGCCATAGCTTTGGTCGCCAGCATGAAGGTAGTGCCAGCTCTCATCACCACTTGTGTCGCTGTGGCGTTGAGATCTCTGCCCATCGATGCTGTGACGGGCTAAAGGCCGTTACTAACTTACACTAGCGAAGAGGGTAATGGCTTGGTGGTAAGATTGACTCTAGGAAGCTAAGTGTTGGAGACGAGACCGTCAACCAATAAACCTATAGTGAGATCGGATTGGTCATTGTTTCACCAATAGGAACAGTGACGTGGGACAGACTATAGGAGAGCCCGTCACAGATGCTCAAGACAACGAGAACTACTACACTGTCCCGGTCAGCAGCTTTATTCCGAATAACCTCTCCAGCAACGCCATTCTAACCTCACTGGCGTACCTGCGTACAATTCGGCTCTACTGGTCATTTCATTCCTTGCAAAAAGCAATGCGCATAAATGACAATATGGGCAATACATGGTTGGGTTTGGAGCGATACCTGGACTTGAAAGCATGGACCATAGGTTTACCGTACATTTATTTAAGAAAAATGACGGTCAAATGTGCTGGACTCTACTACTATTGACATCCTTCAGTGGCAGGGCTTTGCTCTTGCGACTTGCGGACGTAAACAGCTTTTGGACACTCAAGAAGCTGCACTGACGAACCAAAGAAGAGGTTGCCGCAGAACTCGAAATGCATGGTGGCATCACGCTTTCTGGCGAGTGTTTGGTGCTTTGCTAAATCCCGCACAGTAGCAGAGGAGCGTGGGTAATTACTCACGACGGACTCTTGTACATATTCGAGCAAGAAGTTGAGGATAGCGATACCCATGCCAACCAACATGCCCACATCTAGTGAGATTAGGTTGATAGCGAGGAAGGACAACCACACCACAACGCACTCGCGCAGAGACATCTTGTGATACGCCAGCACGAGCCACTCCAACATGAGGTCTAGAGCCACGAAGATGAGCGTTGCCGCTAAGAAGAACCTCGGCACGTAGCTCATGACAGATACAGGGACAGCCACGATGGCAAGCTCAGACAGAATCACACAGGCGTCAATGATGCGCGTTTTTGTCTTGTAGCGGCAGGTGAAAATAGTCTGCGAGAAGATGTTGGAGCCTGTGTAGCCGCCCAATAGGCCACTCACGACGTTCGACCACCCTACGGTCTCGAGTTTGTGGTTGGTCCTAAGTTTGCTACCCATGTCAATCTCGATGGCGACAACGTCGAGACTTGAGGAGAAGGTCACGATAAACACCGTGTTGATCCACGTCACGATCTGCTTTGGCACTTGGTCCCAGTGCACCAGAGAGAAGTCGAAGAGATTGATCAACTCCGAGATACTTGCAGACTCAGCGATCGGATCTACCCAGCCGTCATCGCGTGCTTCGTCGAGAGAGATGCTGCCAATTGCCAGTACAAGAAAGAAAAAGAGCGGCATGACCACAATTGCTGTTGAGAGCGCGAATGGACTACGGAATTGCTGTGAAACGAGAAGCAGCAGAGCACCACCCACGACACCAGACAGACAGAGTAATACATTGTGAGCATTGTAAAAAGCTTGAGTATCGATGTGAAATCGTTGTCCACGTGTCCCGTACAGAGAGCAAGGTCGGTGTAGAGACAAAATAGTCCGATAAATGCCAAGCATCCACCGACCACAGGCATGGGTAAGTAAGATGTGAAAGCAGCAAGCTTCAAGCGCCAAATCACTACGAGACACACGCCCAGTGATGCCGTAGCGATGCCGATGGTGACAACAATGGTGATCACCTTTGCTTCTGTCGGTACGTCTTCTCCGAGTGAGTTGCAGACAGAAGTGACCATCGTACTGAGGAAGATGAGACCAGCATCCTGAACTTGACCGATAGCAAACGGCAGCGAGCTGAGCAACGTGAAGATGACCTGGTGCACTGCGCTGGAGAAGACGACAAACTTGGACAGTGTCAGCGTGTAAGCCGTGAATGCTGGGTGGCTGAAGATGACGAGGACATAGGCATACATGGCTGGGATCGTCCGGATCGAGTTGATCGCACCGTACAGCAACGCGTTCGTTAACTTGGTCAATCGATGGGCACTACATGCGCGGCTGTCACATTTGCAGGTGGTGGGCAATGTACCAGCACTACCCAGTAATGCCTGCGACGGGGAATCAATTGCAGCCTTTTGGTTGTTGTCGGACGTGAAGGAGTTCATGGAGACCATGTCTTGGTCAGAATTCATTGGAGTCGCAACAGAAGGTAGCCGGACAGTGTAACGCGGACGGCAAAATGCTAAGTAGTTAACCGCCTGGGAGGTTCACTGGGAACTGGCACCGCTGCACTGCAATCTGCAACGGAGGAATGGTTCGTCTGGGATTGTACATGTACCGCCGTTGCAGGACCTTGCGTATAAAGTAAGGATCGATGGGACGTTGTCTACCAGATACGGTGCGTGGACCACTGATAATTTCCTGCTAAGAAACGACTGGATAAGCAGACGTTGATGCTACTAGAAACTGGAGTGAACCACTTCAGTCAGAGTGAAGAGCATGTCCCAATGGGACTTCTCTGAATGCGAATGCAGCCAAGTCCAAACTGACATGCGAGTTTGTTATCACGTTATTTGTTATCACAATATCGCAACAGCATATTTCAATTCCCAGTGTGTTCAACGTAGAAGCCAGCATAGTGACGAGTCCAGAACGCGTCCAGCCTAGGGATACCGCGAACAACATGTATGTAAAGCCTGCAACAGCGGTATGTCACTTCGTGCCAACATTATCAGCGTCAAGAACGCACTACATGTATTACTACTTGTAACTTGCAACAGCACTGTAGAAAGCGTTCCTCAATAAAAAATATTGTTTCGCTAAAAACATCGATCCCCTCAAGCGCCGGTGCTGCTGCATCCAATGACCCGCACAAGTACTGTAGATCCATCGAGTGAGGAATGTGTCAACTCGTAGACGTCTTAAATACATCCTATCTATTAAATGGCTACACTAACTACAACGTCAACATGATTGCACTCATTGCCCACGCCAACTGCTCACACCAGGCCTGATACACTCAGTTGGCTGCGTGTTGAGTTGGTCGAAATGAGCCGCTGGTTGAGCTGGAGTAGAATTGGCTGCGGGTTGCGACCTGCTTGTTCCAGATCACCGTCCTCTGCCATACTGGACGATGTACCAGATATATCCGTACCGGTCGAATCGTCACGTTCGCGTGCCAGCTCGCGTCGAACAGCTTTCGCAGCGGCAGCATTCTCGCGTAATGCAGCTACAGCTTGCAACACAGGACTGAGACGCTGTACGGACTCGAACATAATCGCGTTCTTCGCCGGTCGGTTGCGATGCTGTCGGTAGTATTCCTTCGGGATAGCGATGATCTCGCACAGTTTGGACTCGAATCGCCGCTGATACCGCACCGGGTCGATGGCCGATAGACTTTCACCATCCTTCTGCTGGATGTCCACCTTCCAGAAACGCTCGAGCTTTTTCTGCAACGTCCACGTTTGCAGGATGTCGATGATACCGACGTAGTAGTAGCCAGGGCCGAACACGCGCTTGCTCTTCCGCATCAATCGCCTTGGCCGTGGCTATCCATTTGTAGATGGGTACTGCGACTGACCAAGAGGGTCTTCTTTCAACTGAAACAGAGAGTGCACACTCAGCGTATTGAGAATCCTAGTGGTCTGGGTCTTCTCGCTTTGCTTTCTCGTGACTGACTGTGCCGCACGGTGTTCCGCTGGTTCTTGGAGTAGTAATTTAATGCACGTCGCCATGATCGCTCTCTTTAACTTTGAAGAATGACGTCGCCATACTTGCTTCGCAACTGGTATGACCCAGAATTCCTTGGTTCCTCGATGCATGCAAAAAAAGTAGGATCAAGCAAACCCCAACTTGGGATAAAAAATATCATTTTCCCAAAACATTTATTTATTTGGGAGGAGGTATTCCAGTAGGTAATAATGTCTGTTAGAGCGAAACATACGATCACCGAAAGTATGTTGTAGACTGGGTTGGATGGCAGAAGCTAGTCATTGATTGGAACTAAAGTAACGGGGCAACATATTGTGGTGGACGAGTTTACGCGTTTCGAGTGGGATGACACGAACGAGTGCATGGCTAGACTAACGTACCAGACGGACTTGTTGACTCCATTGTTGCGTCTATTACGTAACTTGGAGGACGTGTCTCTCTTGTTTGACAACGGTGTCCTTGCTCCCGATGTCAGCATACTACCTGTGCACTAATGGTAGAAATAGATGCCTTTTCTGCATGCCCCTGTGGTATACGGCATAACAAACGAATACATCATTTTATTTCAGCCAGTCTGGCACTCAACTCAAGTGGATCAAGAGCGACGCACCAGCATTCTCGGCAGTTAAAGTCTTTATTCAGGAAGACCGGTGATCCCCTCCTGTGTCCTTGACCCCCCTCCCCCATCGCAGTGCGGTAAGCCTGGTAGCACATCGCATTTAGTCAAGCGCCGCAGCTCCGGTGACTTAGTAACCTCTCATGTTTTGAGATTTCACCCACAGCATCTGGGACCTGGTAGCCGCTTGCGTTTCAACATTCAAGACTACCTGCTCCATTGGAGTACCACCTGGAAGGCGTTGTGTCAAGTCATTTCAGGGGAGGGTAATAATGGACCAAACTGCAATACTGAAGTACAGTACTGAAGTCCTCAAGCACAGCTTACTTTGTTTTTGAGTTTCTGCTTTACGTATCCTTATTTGGACGAAGTCTCTTTTGCGTTACCGCAAAAATTTTGGTGTTGACGTAAAGCACGCTCCTCATCGAATTCGCGACTGCAGGTCGAGCATTTGCGTTTCGCTGATGCCCGTGGCTGGAGCTTCTGCCAATGTGCGTTAAAGTCTTCATCGGAAGTAAACGAGAGCTGGCAGATGTGGCACATCTTGGCTGGAGTAGCTGGAGGTGCCGTGGTAGATGAAGAGATAGCGACAGGTTCTTGCGAAGTTTTAGTTTCAGGTGGAGCTACTTTGGCTGGTTCCTCGACTGCTGCTGAAGTCGTTTCGTTCGTCGCCTGCTGCTGCTCGTACCAGTCCGGTTTGATGAGCGGGTCTTTGCCGTGCTTGGCTAGTTGGTGTTGTCTTCTGGCATCCTCCTTCTTGAACGTGCGATCACAAAAACTGCACGGCAACAGCACACGTGTCGGCGCAGCTCCTCCCAGCTCATGCACCATGTGCACGTGGGTTCTCAGTCCCTGTGCAGACTTGAAGCTCCTTTCACATTGGTCGCACGCGAACTTCAATTTCAACTCCCTCTCCGCCTTCCGTTTACGTGACTCCTTCTTCTCTTCCACCAACACCGGTGCAGTAACAACATCAACCTTTTCATCTTGGTCCCTTCGTCGGAAAATGAACAGCGTACTGGCCTGCTGCTTCTTTTCTCCATGCAGTGTAACCAGGTGGAAACTTTTGCCATTCTGGTGTCTTTTGCGCTCATACTCGACGCCAAAATGCCTGTCACTGTCTACATCTTGCACCTGTTTAAACAATTTCAACCCAGCCTTCTCCGCTCGTTGCAAAGCCTGCCAGCGCTCTGGTTGTCCCTCCGCGAGTGTCAAATGGATGCCGCTGTCCTCAGTTTCTCTCTGGTCGTTCAAAACCTCCAACGCCGAAGCGTAAAAGTGCGATAATAAACTCTGATGTCTCCTAACGTTTTCCTCTCCACAGTGTGGGTGATTAAACACCACTGCGTCAAACTGTAGCAACATTTTCTCCCGTCCACTCGTGGCTGTAACAATCGACTCTTTGAGGTTCGTAGCGTCCACTCGATGCAGTACAGTAGCCCCAGCTCCTTCAATTGCGCACAGATGCGTTTACTCTCAGGGTATTTCCCCACCAACTCGTCGTAGCTATCGTAAGATGTGACAGTCAGCTGTAGAGGTTGGTTACGAGCCTTGTATTGCTTGACCAGAGCCAAAGAGTAGGTAAAGTTACCGTCACCGACGGTCAACAAGCGGTGCTGAAGGGATGGAGGTTTAGGTAAGGCGTCATGCGATTCCTTGACTGGGTTGATTGGGCAGGTATCGTTTAATGCTGTCATCGGAGCTCCATCTTGCTGCTGTGTCATTACGATGCTTGGTTTACTGGATGGCGATCGGCAGTGGTAAAGTTTACATAGGTAAACTTTGTGTTTACATTCATAATTCATAGTTAATAATCCTAACTTAAGATCGAAATATTTACCCATGTTTAGGTATTGTTTACGGTTACTTCTTTTCTTTTTTTTTTTTGGGGGGACACTAAGAGTACAGCCGAAAAAATAAAAGGCATAGAATATTTGAATCTCTGTCAACATGAATCTGACAAGTGTCCAAACCTGTGCAATACATGGATACGAACCAAAAGCGAAGATGATCGTAATGTAACCGCTTAAATTTCGTGGCCGATAGCGAACAAGTTCACGCCTGTGAAGCTTCCTGTGGCCGACAGCTCTGACATCAAGCCTGGTGGTTGGTCGACTGTCTTGGAATGGGGTGAAACTACGTATCCCAACGGAATCTTTTCGTACGAGCTACAGGGGTGAATGTTGAGTTGTGGGATAACGAAGAATGCGCGCCATTCATGGCTGTTGTGGATTCCAATGTATGCGCTGGTGGTGCTCCTGGTATGGACTCGTGCACTGGTGACCAGGGCAGCCCGCTTATCTTGGAGAAGACGGCAGGCGATGCCGACGACGTCTTGGTCGGTTTGTCAAGCTGGGGGATTGGCTGCGGTGATGAAGGATACCCTTCTGTTTACTCGCGCGTGTCGTCTGCGGTCGAGTGGATTAACTCTGTTGCTAAAGGCCAGTAATCCTGTCATGTTGTGATTAGCAATGTAGCTTGAAGTCACCAACCTAGTGCTGGACATCCGGGCAGTCTACAACGTAACATGTGTGGAGCTTAAATACTGTGGCCATTGCACAAATAGATGCTCTTTTGGTTTTACTTTTCATTGAAATCCACACAGTCGCCCGTCTCCCACAGCAAACCCGTCGAGCAAATGCCTTAGTGGAAGCACTCACCGCCCACCAAAGATGCAATCCACGCACGAGCACTCGACACTCGCGAGTAAGTGCTGGGGTATCCTGGTTCACCACAATCGTAGCCCCAGCTAACTACACCAACGAGTACGTCGCCACTTGGACGTTCCACAATAACTGGACCACCGTAATCCCCGGTGCACGATGTTTCGTTGGGAGCACCACGGGAACACAGCATCGTGCCATCCACACGTGTCTCCTTCAAACAGTTTTCATTGCTCATCAGCTGCACATCCGCGCGCTGCAATTCGTAGGCCATAGTGCCTATACCACCGGTGTCGTCCCAGCCCATCTTTGCAGCCCACTCGCCGTCCTGAATATCCGAGTCGTCGGATGCTGCAAGCGCCACCGGTTTGAACGAACTCGGCTTCTCCAGTTTCATGATTGTGAAGTCGTTTGAAAAGTTTGCAGTTTCTGGATGGTTCAGAATTGCCACAACTTTGATCTGCTCGCCGTCTTGTGTGCCGTTAGAGTAATGGGAACCGATTGAAGCCCACCGAACGTTGCCAGAGACGCAGTACGTCCCGACGAGGAGGTGGTTAGGAGTAATGAGAGAAGCACTGCAAAAGTTCTCTCCACCGACACTGGCACGCAAACCGGTGACGTATGTTTTCGTCCCGCTCGGGACAGTGCTGGTGTTGGCGCCCATTGAGGTGCGTATAGCGGTGCTGGACAGATTGCTCGGAACGAGATCACCAAGAGGGACAGTGTAGTAGTTCTTGCTGTCTTGAGCATCGATGGGCAGAGATCTCAACGCCACAGCGACACAAGTGGTGATGAGAGCTGGCACTACCTTCATGCTGGCGACCAAAGCTATGGCAGACGAAGGGGCGAGCGGAAGGCAGTAAAATTCAAATGAAAGTCCAGGTGGTTGTGCTCTTGTGAGACTTGTTTTGTTCACTGGCGCAAAAGGCAATACGTGTAGGAGAATATCAAATCGAGCTGCAAGTCTCAGTTCAGATGGGCTATGATCTGCCAACAAACATGAAGCGTGGTTGTCATGTTCGTCTGAATGTTGACGCCATACTGTTGACGGGCAGTTGCATTTCCCTTACTAAATTGACCGCATCGCAATCGGGATCCCCTGATTGCAACATAGAACAGTGGAAGGTTCGCCAGCTGTGCCACGATGACAGATTTGCTGTTTGAACGATTCACAAGTCACTTGAAAACATGTCACGCTGCAATGCACAGTTCATTTGAAAAACACGTCACGATGCAATGCATGGTTCTAAGAAGCTCAGCGCGTCGGGTTCTCAGTTTTTGTTGTTGTAATTTTCACTGTGCCTGTGTAGTGGACTGCTACTTTGTTGACAACGACGTGTTGGAGAAGAACACGAACTTGCTGTCTTGTGTGGTTGTATTCCAATCTCGAGCTTTATCACGAAAGTAATCCCGGAACGGCACATCATGCTTCTGAATCATCCTGCTTTGTGGCTGTGAGCAAACGTTTTTGTCAACAAGTCATTTCGGTTTCGGACCCCAACAGAACAGGAAGCCCGAGCACAGCCTCGCAACGATGAAGACATTCTTCACGCTTATCATCATGTTGGCCTGTGCTACCAACACCTACGGAAGCAACATTGAGCGTAAGCTCATCGTCGGAGGAGACGTCGTCCCGGCGAATGCCAAGACATACACCGTTGGTCTGCGCACCACCATCGATGGCGACAGTCTTTGTGGTGGATCTCTAATCTCCCCCACCCACGTGCTCACTACATCGCAATGCATAGATGTCGATATTCGCTGGGCTTCCATCGGATCGCACTTCCGAAATGGAACCCAAGACGGCGAGCAGATCCGAGTTATCTCGATCATGAACCACCCCAACTACCAGGAGAATATGCTAAACTCAGACGATTTTTGGTGCTCGAGCTTGAGAAACCCAGCTCGTTTAAACCCGTGAAGCTTGCTGCGGCTGACGATTCGGACTTCAAAGCCGGGAAGTGGGCCACTACGATGGGATGGGGCATCGATGCCGATACCAATGGTACCTACTCGTATGAGTTGCAACGTCTGGACGTTCAACTCGCGAGTGATGAAGCTTGTGCGAACTTCACTACTGTCGATTCCAGCATGGTGTGTGCGGGTGGTGTTTTGAACAAGGATACTTGTTTCGGCGACTCTGGTGGTCCGCTTATCGTGGAGTCATCTACTGAGGGAACTCGACAGAGGACGTGCTGGTTGGCGTTGTGAGCTGGGGAAGGGCTATACATGCGCTAGGGAAGGCTACTATGGCGTCTATTCTCGAGTGTCGAGTGTTCGGGCGTGGATCGACTCTATTATCAACGGCACATGCCTCAGCTAGATGATAGAAGAGAGAGACTGTGTCATTTGCCGCTGTACATGTATCGAATTCAACCTGAAGGTTCTTGCTGATTTCATCGACTGTTATCAATGCTTTCTAATAAGGCAGTCGGGCTTGGCTTTCGTGTGCTGGGCAGTAAATCCGAACCGGAGCGAGGATGCCTTTGTAGGGACCACTTCGTGGAGTGACTGTAGGCACCGAGATGCAGTGAGAATTGTCAAACGGTAAATCTATGGTCCATGTTTTCAAGTCCAGATATTGCTCCAAATCCAACCATGTATTGCCCATATTGTCATTTATGCGCATTGCTTTTTGCAAGGAATGAAAATGACTAGTAGAGCCGAGTTGTACGCAGGTACACTTCTTTCCTTTCCTGCTGTAATACTTCCCAACGTGCTCGACGCAAGAAATTCGCCCTCCCTCCCTCCTCCTCCCTGGCTTGCTATATCCGAGTTGCTCCGGTGCGATTGAGTGTGTGTGTTTCTGATTGACGGCTAGGTTGGCATGCTACCTGGCTAGAATGTGTGCGTGTGTGTGTTTTAAAACTTTGTTTGTAGTATATTGTAGTCACTTAAGTGTTTCCCTAACGACCGCTAATATCCATTGTCAGCCTACGCCCATTTATGTCGTTGGCCTGTTCCCTCCTAAGCAATGCTTAATAAGGGGGTCCGTTTTTGTGGTGAACCAAGCCATGTGGATTACCGCTCTTCTTGTGGCTGCCCGTCTAGCCAGTGTCTTAAGTCCCCAGCAGCGTGCACAAACACAAAATGCCAAGGTCCATCGGAGCTGTGCTGAGTAGAGATCACCACTTGGCGGCTGTGAGTGGTGTCCATGGCCAGGTTGGCCAGTGCATCGGCCGTCTTGTTGTACGACCACAGATGATGAATCCAAGAGCGGATATCACATTTGTCGGCAAGCACCCTGCAACGCTGATACAGAACGCAGAGATATAGTGCCAACGGAGAGTGCCTACGCTTTTACTGTCCGATGATCATTTGGCTGTCACTAACCACGTGGAGTGGCCGAAGTCTTGCCGTATAGGCATAACAGAGCCCGGTCAGGAGGCCTCTATATTCCGCTTGATCATTTGTAGTTGCCCGGTCAACGTATAACATGCTCGCAATCCAGGTCATTTGTCCTCCTTAGGAGTTTTCTTGAACCGACACACTCACTTCGTAAGAACGCCGCCTCGTCAACTCCTAGGCCTATAACGCTAGTCAAGTCGAGCTCTTCTACCAGGTCTCCTCGACGAAGGATACGCCGATAGGTACATGTCTCGCTACCCGAGCATGCACATGTTCTTGTGGAAAGTATGTTTTACTGCGTTGACATCTCGATCCAGCACCACGTTACGTGACGGACACTGGAGCACGTGCTTCCCACCGAGCTTGTGGTTGATCGCACCACATCGCGAGCATGTCTTGGAGGTGTACTCCTCCTCACAGTCGATCATCCCACCGCCGGAACGAATTATTTTGTATTTCAGGAGCATCTTGAACCTGTAATGGGCCTGCGCCATCATAGCGCGCGTTGTGGGGTTCCGGATCTTCCACTTCAGCAGCTCTCATCTCATCCGACGTTGTCTCGGGGTGGCGTCTGATGCCACCTCGTCAAAGTGCTTGCGTACCATCTCTGCCGTCTGGAATGACGGGAGGAGAACGTGTAATAGTTCGCAGAGAGCCAGGAAGAGAGTTTCTGATGCAAGTCGGTCATGGCCCGTGTGGCCTTCCTCGAAGTAAACCAAATCCGTCGGCGTAGCCGGTAGCGCAACCACCCTTCCTCCGTCTTCGAGCTGGTTCGTCCTCGTTTGTTCTTGGTTCTCTTCCGATCTTGATGTTTTGTCTTGGAGGCATTGCCTATGCATTTTAGGAGAGATTTCATCTGATCGATAACCTTGGCATGGACGGCGTCCTCCACTGCTGCTTTCGTGGTTGGTCAATGAAATTAGACACTTCAAACCACGAGGTCAGCAGTGACTCCAGCATCCGCTGGTTGTCAGGGACCCGCTCACGAATGTGGGGGGCGCTTGGGGGGTTGCGGGGCTTGATGACGGCTTCCAGCTCCGTTAATTCCGGCATCCACAGGTCGTGGGCGATACTCTGGTTGAACCAGACGCTCGAATGAACGAGATCCTCCCTTGACCGCTGTTTTGGCTTGCATTTCTTCTTAGGCTTGTCCTCGACGTCTGACTCAGGGACGATCTCGTCTATTGGAACCCGCCGTTTTCGCTTTCGCGCTGAGGACTGCTTGGCCTTGGACCGAGTTGACGACTTCATGTCGTGTTGCATATTACGTTGACACCACAGACTATCTGGCGAAATGCAGAACTAGTTAAAAGAGCGTCACGCTCTTGATGAACGAAGGCAACTACACCAGAACTTCTCATACAAAGCTCACTTGTTATTCACTGGGTAAATTCGAGACTGAGGTAACCCAAAGCTACCCTACTTATATATATTATTGGCTTTAATCCCTTGATACTTTCCATAGCCGTACAGTTCCAATACTCAAAGGACACGACTCGTGTGTCTTAGTTGCCCCAAGTCTATTGACGTTAGACATGACAGTATGTTGTCTCTCTGTCGGTGTAGATAAGTAATGTCCGGTTGAACGTGTAGTTTCGTGGTCGATTTGAAGTCTCTAATGATGGGGGTGGGTACCGATGCCCGACCTGTTCCTTGAAAATCGTAAATAGTCGTCGTGTTGGTGTTTGCGAGGAATTTGGCTGCTCGTAGGTCAGACCGCGCTGGTTTTCCCCATTGCACAGCGAAGAACGATTGGAGTGCCCTTCCCACATACGTCACAGGTGTAGTCTCGGCAAAGTCGGGATTTTCTTGTAGCCACTTGTGGATGTTGGTGTCTAGGCTGATGATTCGGAGATAAATAGTTGCTGGTAAGGTGAGTGAATTGAGTGTTGTGACGGCGAGATTCAAGACATTGACCGCGTTATTCACTCCTGTTCCTGCCGTCTGGAGGAGGAGACTGCCTGTTTGAGCTACTTGCCAGTGCTCGTGGTGCTGGTGACAATAAAGTACCCAGCCGCCGCTTGTTTCGCCGTGTCCATTGGTACTGAGATGGTGTTGTAAATTCCAGTGTTCAAGGTCTAGGGCCGATCTGTCCAGTTCTGCCGTGAGCATGATGTGATGAGGTTCTCAGAAAGCTTTGTCTCGAACCCATCAGTCGACTGACTGAGATTGCCTCCCAAGTCGAACCCCATCCATGATTGGCCAACACGCCCGCCCGAAGCCAGTTCCCACTCAAAGTTCGACCTTGAACAGCGTGCCCCAAGGGTCAACTCCGTTAGGGATCCGAGTTCGAATCCCAACGTCTGAGATATTGACCCCGAAGCTGAGAAAGCTGAGATGAAGGCTGGGAAGGCTGAGCGGAAGCTGGGATAAAAGTACCAGATGAGAAGCCTGAACGGAGGCTGGTAAAGTTGAAGTGCGAGTGACCGGGCTGAGATATGGAATCTTGGTTTGAGATGTTATCTCAGCCCAGCTCGAATAAGCAATCTTCGGTCGACAGTGGCTCTTACCAAGGGTCACTTCGAAGATCGACGCATCACCAGCTTTAGGCTGTGCCTCAACTTTGACACGGTTCAATGGATGTGAGCACCTCACAAGTCTCGGTCAATCAAGTACCACCATTTTATCAAGTGCCGCTGAAGCCAAGTACTCGACGGATCCTTTTCCACTCAAAGTTCAAGATGTACCCAGATGGAGTTGCGTTTTTGCCTAGCAGGTTTTGTATATTTGCATGTGTAAGATTTACAATCAGAGTTCAATTTGCCCCGAAAGACACAAGTGATTTTTATTCCTTGTAGATATTGGTAGTAAGTTAGGGACCCATATGAATTCAACTCAAATTAACTAAGTGGTAGTGGCTTTGTAATGGGATGACTAAATCCATTACATGAGGTGGGTGTGGGACACACCACCTTCTGGATTCATTGTGGGTAACAGTTATCTGTTATGATAACTGTTAAATAACCGATACCTACATGAACTATTTGTAATAGGCACTCTGGTCTATTACATGGGCAATGTGGTCACAGATTGGTGTGGTACACACACTTCCGTCATGAAGGTGAAGGTGGCGCAAATATGGGTACATATTTGCTCGCATTCACCTTTGGCGCAATCAGTGATTACGCCAAGTGTTCTCTGCACTTCTTTGTGCATGATGATGGTTCCTTCCCTGGGAAAGTGTCTGGTAACAAGGCCGGCGCATCACCTGAGTTCTTGTGGCCAATCACAAGACGCCACGTGGTAGGAAGATTCTTCGAAGGAGAATCTTCAAGTTCAACCTGATTCAACCCAAGGATTTACATTTAACCTCTAGGACCTCTAGTGGTTTTATTCATAGGATTCAGGAACCATAAGCTCATTTTAATTCAGTTGCAATTTTACCTTCAAGCCCACAAATCGCCTCCCAAGACAAGAGCATCGGCTCACAGCTTTGTGAGTCCGTTTGCTCTTCAAGACCGAAGACCCAGCCTAAGCATCCGGCTCGCCTCTGTGCGAGTTCCGTTCGCTTCAGGCTTCAGCATCGGCTCGCACTTCTGCGAGGCCGTGCTAAGAACAGCTTCCTCTGTTCGGGTGTTCGGGATCAGGTCAATCAGCTCTTCGCTTTGCGTGAGCAGGTTTGGACAGAGTCCCGTTACATCTGGTAGCACTTAGAGGAGTCCTTCCAACTCCTTGTGATTGAGACAAGAGGATGGCGACGAAAACACCATCTGAAAAGAAGGTGCTTGACCATGGTGACTACCTTCATCTGTCAGATGAAGAATGGTCTGCGTTTTCACGCATGGCAGTTACCATCGGAGCGGATAGTGTTGGCATGATGCTAGGCACTTTTTCTCCGGAAGAGCAGAAGAAAGCCGCCGTCAGGTTTCTTCACCAAGAGGTGATGGAAGCCCGACAGCAGCCTGCAACTCCTTCTGCTCCAAGACGCGCCGCTCCGTTAAAACTCGACATCGCATCATACCGTGGTGGCGAGAATGAACCTCTTCTGCGATGGTTCGTCGAGTTGGACGCCGCTATCAAAGCTCGACAGCTGACCGAACCGGCTCAGCAAGTAGCGTTTGCTATGTCGAAGCTCGGTGGACGTGCGAAATCATGGGCTTTCGGAAAGCGAATGGCAGATTCTAACTGCTTTCCGACGATTGAACACTTCAAGCACAACCTCAAACAAGCATTTGAGCCTCCAAAGTGTGAGTTTCGTGCTCGAGCTGAGTTCCTAGATATGCGTCAAGGTAAGCTCGACTTGCACAATTACGTGCAGCGTGCTCGTTACCTGGCATCAAGTATCGTGAGTAATCCGATTGATCAAGATACACTCGTCGTAACATTCATGAAGGGTCTGAACGACGGTCCGATCAAGACGCAGCTGTTTCGTGAGTATCCAGCGACAATGGAAGATGCGATTAGCCTCGCTCTTCAAGAAGATTTCAGCCTGCGTCAAGTACGAGAATATCGAGTGCCGAATCGACAACCAAGACAGTACCAGCAGCACTACCAACGTCAAGTCTACAATGGTCCGGAACCGATGGACTTATCTGCTGTGTCGGCACAAGCGAACAGGAACAAGCGTGAAGTGTTTCCGCTGTGGTAAGATGGGCCACATGGCGAAGGATTGCCGTGTGCGGGTCGATAGACGGTCGACTTCGCAGCGCTATCGCCCAACATCGTCGGGTAGCAAGTACCCTCGAGGGCGAAGCGACGAAATAAAAAATGGCAACGACCAGTAGGGCGGGCCTCCCTACTGGCCAAGAAACGAGTTCTGTGATGACGGTGGAGTCTCAGAGCTTTGGCCCCAACGTGCAAGTTGCACAAGTGAAGTCCACCGAGATGAAAGACAGTGTTGGCCGCGGTTCCAAACTGATCGTTTTGAACGTGAAGCTGGATCGATCATCGGATCCCTTGCGCACGCTTGTAGACACTGGTGCCTCGAACAATTTTGTTCGAGAGCGAACTCTATTCAGAAGCAAAAATAATGCTCCTGGTGTGAAAGAGGTTGAAAGATGATTGTTCGTTTTGCTGATGGGTCAGCAACCGAACTAGTGAAGCGAGTTGTTCCACTATGACTCGAGAGTGAAGTTTTCCGAGGAGAAGATGAATACATTCTTCTAGACCTCGATGACAAGTATGATTTTATGCTTGGGAACGGCGTCTAATCAGTGTTCAAGGATCAAATCCGGTGCAGTGGGAAACTGCAGATGAGGAACAAGTATTGTGGATAACCACTTCGGTTGAAGAAAGTGCGGATTCCTGTGATGATCATGTGGCGAGCGATGGCCCCACGCGATCACAGAGTGAGTCTGTCGATTCAGCGATGAAGAGCGCATTTTAAGTCAAGTCAAAATGCTTCAACCGAAGCTGGAGGAAATCTCGATGAGTGAGAGTGTTCAACTCATTCGTCGGGATCCGTCAAACGACTATGGTTCGGTTGCGACCTATACCCCTGAACAAGGTATTCATGTACTGACCACCATCATTGACGAAGGTTGCATCAAGCGCGATGATGCTTCAGGCGAACGGTATGTCCAATCAATGACATACAATTTATTGGGGAAAGAACAAGGTGTACACAAATTGAAAGTCCAAGATCCCCCGTGTTCGCTGTCAAAAGTGCTCTCTCTGGAAGAGATGAGCGAGAAGATATTCCTCCGTGATCTCAAAGCTGGTGAGATTACGCAAGTGTGCATGATCGTTGCTGAGGCCGATCATGAAGAAATCAACACGTCGTCAAATATGGACTTCGACGTGCTAGAAGAAAAGACGCGAATTGAGAGATACGAAGCTCAATCGTGGGAAGCGCTCAAGGGAAACCCAGTGTACAAGCTTGCGCTGGAATTTAAAGATATTTTCCCAGATACGGTACCGGAAGAACTTCCACCAGATCGTGGAGTTCATCACGAATTCGACTTGACTCCGGGTACCAAGTATTGTGTGACAAGGCAGTGGCCTTTGCCAAAGGAACAAGTCAAGACTATTGATGAGTTCTTTGAGAAGCGTCGCAAGGCTGGACATGTGCGGGAGAGCAAGTCTCCGCACTGTAGCCCGACCTTCTGCGTGAAGAAAGCAACGGGTGGTTGGCGCATTGTTCATGCTTTTAACAAACTGAACGATGTCACTATCCCTGCTCAAACACCAGTTCCTCGAAAAGATATGATTCTTGACGGGATGGTGAACAGCACGGTCTTTAGTACTTTGGATTTGATGGATGGGTTCTATCAGATTCGAATGCGAGATAAGGACGTCCCCTTGACGGCTGTTAGTACGCCAAGTGGTATGCTGTGGGAATGGCTTGTGATGCCACAAGGACTAAAGAATGCTCCTGCGACCTTTAATCGCATGGTGACGAATATTCTCCGTCCTTTGAGAGACTTTGCACCAAGCTATTTCGACGACATTTTTGTTCACAGCAAATCCTCGAGCGACCAAACGGATTTGGAAGTTCACCTTCAGCACCTTCGAACACTTTTCGAAGTGATGCGAAAGAACAAACTCTACGCAAACCTGAAGAAGTGTATCTTCTGTGCGCTAGAGATTCCAGTGCTTGGTTGTTTCGTTGGAAAGAATGGGGTCCGTGCTGACCCGGAGAAGATCAAAGTGATCAACGATTGGCCTGCACCTAAGAATGAAAAGCAAGTACGACAATGGTTAGGTTTGGCCAATTATCTCCACAAGTACACGCGGAACTACGCTGATATGGTTCAGCCAATAACCAAGCTGCTCAAGAAAGACACTGAGTGGAAATGGGAGCAACAACAACAGAATGCGTTTGAGTCTGTCAAGAAGAGTTTGCGTGAAGCTCCTGTGCTTGCGCTTCCCGACGACTCCAAACCATTCCATGTTGTTTGCGATGCAAGTGACTTTGCAATCGGCTGTGCGCTTATGCAGCATGATAGTGTGGCGAAGTGGGGATCGTGAAATTGCTAACACAATCCAAACTCGTCAACGGTTGCCCGGACTACCGACTAACGGAGGGGGTACTCCGTAGATCCGTGTAGATGCTGACCTTGAACTCACCTTGTGTACCCGTCGGTGGGGCGGGTTACGCTCTTTGGTACTCGGCGAAGGTGTCGATTGGTCGTTCTTGGAACCGTATGGACGGTACTTGGGATTGGGGTTGACAACCACGCGGGAATTCTTCACGCGGTTATCGATCGGCCGATCAGTAGTCTTGAACACTTGAGCTGATCGGGTATGGGTGTCCTTGTGTGTGTCCTTTCGTTTGCTTGCCGCTTCCTATAGCGGGATCTTGATAGTGAGAGAGCGATCGTAATCTGGCCAAGCGATCCAGTAGTCCCTTGTCGTCGGGTGGGCCAATGTACTTCCTCCCCGGAATAGTAAGAACCACTTGTGTGTTGCAAGGAAAATTGCTCTCTGTTTAATGCCTTAGAATCCTTCTTCAACCTTCTTCCTACCCATCTAGCACATCACCTGATTTGTACCCTTCGTTGGCTGTTCTGGATCTTGCTGGGAGTGCGTACCACAAAGGTGGCAACTTGTATCGTAATAATTGCACCCCACCAGCTGGATCGCAGTCGATTGGATCGGGCCGATCTGTGCCGGAATGATTAAAATTATTGTCAATCTGGATCGGGCCGACCCAGTTCTTTGTGGCCCCTTAACCCGACCCTGATAATTCTGAGTCTGGGGGTTGTTGAAACAGGGTGGACAACCACTTTCTAGCATACACTGTATGCGTGTATGAGGAAGTGTAAGGCTTTACTTAGATTTACTATAGAAATACACGACAACGTGTATTTCTAATACAAAGCAAAGACACTATTTGGTAGTAAATTGAAAACTGTATTTATGTCGGCCCGCCGCGTGGCGGGCCTCTTAGCAGACCTAGCTAAAAGAATGCTAATTGCATGGTGAGGGCTATGGTTGGCCCTCACGTGTTGCACCTATATGTATGCGCCTTATTGGTCGAAAGGTACCTCTTTCTACCAATAGTAGCGTTTAAGCGCCCGCCACTAATAACCAATCAGTGGCGGCTCGAAATGATTGTAATCCTGTGTGTGGTCCACACAGGCAGGCAGCCTGCTTCCATATGTGTATACAGCTCTATCCGCAATCCCTGCCGGATAGCTATGCATATACATATGTATACTTGTGTAGCCCTGCTACACCACCCCCGTTAGGTTGATTATTCACCCGTCAATCGACTTTGACGGGTAACAGTTGACCACTGAAATTTCTTGTGGCTCCTGTCTCGCTTTCTTCGTAGAAGCGCTATCGTGCTCATTAAGCAAAAATGAGCACGTCGAGCCCAAGCTCCC